>JAACNH010002946.1:0-33219 GCA_019447015.1 Hymenochirus boettgeri
TGTGTATATACAGTGTATATGATGTGTATATACAGTGTATATGATGTGTATATACAGTGTATATGATGTGTATATGGCGTGCCCTTTAATAGCATATCCGGCACTAGGTGGCAATACACATGAGCACTACACGTGATCTTTTAATGAAAGTTACTTTACACTTTGCTGGCCATAGGTGAGCCTAGGAAACTTCAAAAAGTCTATGAGGAACTGGATGAGTAAAATGAAAATACTACCATGGTAAATACTTTCAGACATTTAATAGAAAAGGCAGATGAAAAAAATGCACCTTTTCTCGGTGCTGCACAGTTCGCATCCGCTTCAGCCAGCAACAGATCAGCCTCTTGAGCTCCGCCCTGCGCTTCAACAGTGTCTTTTCTACGCATTGTATTTCATCCTCGATGTCACCGCGCAGCTGCAGGATTTCTCTAGTTCCAGCTTCTGTAATTAGGTTGTCGATATGACCGCCTAGGAAATCCCTGGTAAAAATAATATTATAAAAGAACGTTACAAAGTGGACTATGAGGGAAAAATATATCCCCTACAATATCATATTATCTGCAAACTAGCATAGAATGGGGTTACCTTGACGTGGTTGGAAGGCTCTTCATTCCTGTGATCACAGTAATGTATACTAAAAACCCTTTGTTTATAAAATATGCCAGTGTGCAGATATATGATATTGTATGGGGCCCAGGAATGCATTGATTATCTTTTCTATGTTATAATATATGCCAGTGTGCAGATAATATGATATTGTATGGGGCCTAGGAATGTGCATTGATTATCTTTTCATGTTATAATGTATGCCAGTGTGGCAGAAATAATGATATTGTATGGGGCCCAGGAGTGCATTGATTATCTTTCTATGTTTATAATGTATGCCAGTGTGCAGATAATATGATATTGTAGGGCCCAGGAATGTGCATTGATTATCTTTCTATGTTTATAGTATGCCAGTGTGCAGATATAGATATTGTATGGGGCCCAGGAATGTGCATTGATTATCTTTTCTATGTTTTTATATAGTTGCCAGTGTGCAGATAATATGATATTGTATGGGGCCCAGGAATGTGCATTGATTATTTTTTATGTTTATAATGTATGCCAGTGTGCAGATATATGATATTGTATGGGGCCTAGGATGTGCATTGATTATCTTTTCTATGTTTATATGTATGCCAGTGTGCAGATAATATGATATTGTATGGGGCCTAGGAATGTGCATTGATTATTTTTTTCTATGTTATAATGTATGCCAGTGTGCAGATAATATGATATTTGTATGGGGCCTAGGCATGTGCATTGATTATCTTTCTATGTTTATATGTATGCCAGTGTGCAGATAATATGATATTGTATGGGGCCCAGGAATGTGCATTGATTATCTTTTTGTATGATATAAAGTATGCCAGTGTGCAGATAATGTGATATTGTATGGGCCTAGGAATGTGCATTGATTATCTTTTCTATGTGTATAATGTATGCCAGTGTGCAGATAATATGACATGTGTGGGGCCTAGGATGTGCATTGATTATCTTTCTATGTGTATAATGTATGCCAGTGTGCAGATAATATGATATTGTATGGGGCTAGAGAATGTGCATTGATTTCTTTTCTAGTGTATAATGTATGCCAGTGTGCAGATTAGAGATGGCGAACTTCATACATTTCAGTCCATTTCGAATCAATAAAAGTTCGAAAGTTCGAATTCGGAACCATTAAAGTCAATGGGGGGGGAGTGATAGTTCGAAAGGTCTGGATGATTTACTGCTAAACTATCAATGGTAAATTACTGTAAATGGTGTGGACCTGCGAAATGGTCTGGGGAACATGTCACTATCACCAAAACTTTTTATAAACTTCTTAAACATGAGCGGCAAGTTGTGGGTTTTGCGCAAGCTACATTCGAGGGTTTCGGCAAATTTGAGGGTTACCGAAGATACTTTCGAGGGTTACCGAGAACAAACACTACTTCAAGGGTTAGCAAACGATACATTCTAGGGTTAGTGAAAACGACCCATACACTCGAGGGGTTACCGAAAACGAATGATACTTTTGAGAATTACCGAAAATAGAAGGCTACATGCGAGGGTTAGCGAACAATACATTCTAGAGTTGCAAAAACAATCCGTACATTCGAGGTTTACTGAAACGAACTATACATTCTAGGGTTAACGAACGGTCTGTAAATTATCGAAAATACAGCCGCGAGTCCGAAAATGAACTAGGCGAACCCAAACAGTTCAAATAGTTTGAGTTCGTCTGAACTATAAAGTTCGGTTTAAACTCGGGTTCAAGTTCTAGTCCATATCTAGAGCAGAATAATATGATAATGTAGGGGCCCAGGAATGTGCATTGATTTTTTTTCTATGTTTATAATGTATGCCAGTGTGCAGATAATATGATATTGTATGGGGCCCAGGAAGTGCATTGATTACTTTTCTATGTTTATAAAGTATGCCAGTGGTGGCAGAGAAATGATATTGTATGGGGCCCAGGAATGGGCATTGATTATCTTTTCTATGTTTTAAAGTATGCCAGTGTGCAGATAATATGATATTGTATGGGGCCTAGGAATGTGCATTGATTTCTTTTCTATGTGTTATAATGTATGCCAGTGTGCAGATAATATGAATTGTATGGGGCTAGGAATGTGCATTGATTATCTTTTCTATGTTATAATGTATGCCAGTGGCAGATAATATGATATTGTATGGGGCTAGGAATGTGCATTGATTATCTTTTCTATGTGTATAATGTATGCCAGTGTGCAGATAATATGATATGTATGGGTCCCAGGAATGTGCATTGATTATCTTTTCTATTTCGTTATAAATGTTTGGCCAGATCAGTAGCACTGTTCATATATCTCACTGTAAACAGAATCCTAGACACCGACTTTGAGCTCCCCAAACACCTACTTTCGTTTCTGCTTTTGGGTCGAATTCCGCAATCCTCCATTCCTTCTTAGGATTCCTTTTGACGTTCGAGTCCTTCGAGGTCGTCCTGTAAATTCTCCTTTGTCTGTTTTTTGAGGCTTCGAGACTTTAAGTGATGGACGATGTCCTCCAAATGTGAAAGTTCATTCCTAGAGAGAGTTTAAGTATTAATTAATGTATTATGTTGAGAATATAAGATATAACATTAAATTGTTAACATTTGGTAGGTTGCTACAGATTAATAGCACAGGGAGACTTTTTATTGAAAGCTTCATATGTTAATGATCAATGGTCTTATACAAAAACACACAACAACAGATGTGATGAGCAGGTACATTACAGTGCAGTACATCAGCCGGGACTATAGGATAGCAAAGTGAGATGGGGGAGGTCCATAGACAATTGGGCTCCGACAGGAGGTGGGCGTAGATTACCGTCCCAGGGGCCACTGATCTACCACTGGAAGGTGGAGGAGGTCCATACACTACAGTGCCTCGGGGTGCTGGAGCACCATCTGGGAGAACAGTGTAAACAACAGATCCGGCGGAGGTATAAAATGACCGGGGTGAGAGCTGGTGTCGCTCTCTTCTCCATCACCTTCTCCACCATCGCAGAGAAGACATTAAATGTATGAAAGTTCCTATTCTAGGCTATTCAAGACCAAAGAAGCTGAGGTCCTACCTCTCTCTGTGAGACCCCTGTTCGATCCATGTCTGAGAGGAGAGAGAAAACCCAATGTCCTGAAGAGCAACGTGGACAATCTTCCTTCTTGTTACGTCTACTATGGCTGCCCTTTCGTCTTGCTGGTGATGATGTCAGAGGATAATGTAAACCGAGGCAGAATCTTGGTACTCAGGGAATCAGGTCGGATGTCTGCTAAGTAAGGATGGTAACATCTTTAGGAGTTTAGATTTTGAGCGCCTTCCTTATTGGGCGGATTCCACTGGGCTGGAGGATGCACTGCACACCCCTTCCAATGATAAGTACCACTTATAGCAAGGCACAACTCCTTATCTCATACTGAGGTTAAATCTACACTAGCAACAGGTCTGATCATACAGTTTCCTGCACTAGTCTTAGCTCAACCTTATTGTCCAATCAGGTAAAACACTCAGACTGGGAACCAATCAAACTGGAACTGTAAATTTCTACATATTTCTGTATATAAGCTGAATGATGAAATAAATATATAAAGAGAAAGACACGTCTTCTAGGGCTGAAACGGTATTAAAAAATAATCTCACACTGGATGGAGACGGCACATAGTACCAATATCCCTTCTCCGGAATGGTCGGTCAGACTGGTGATATAATCGTTCTGGAAACCCAGTGTATGTCGGAGAGACTCTATTTCATTCTGTGACTCTCCATCTCGCCAACATTATCTAAAAGCAACAAATGTAACCGTCAAACACTATAAAGACAGAACCTGGATTTCCTGACCAGTTGTGTACAAAGCGGCAATACGACCACAAGTAACGAAGATATTATCAGGCAGCGATGAAAACCATTCTGACCTGATCTTGCGTGATCCAGAAGGTGCCTGAGGCGTCCGATTCTACCCGTTCTTTTCAATCATGTGTTCATTTATCGATGTCGAGTTGCGGACGTGCAAAGCTGTCCCAGAATCCGAATTCTGCATTTCTTCCTGGAGCTAAACAATAGGAAAGGAATTAGATGGCATTCTGCACGGGAAACATTAATTCACTTTAGGCTTAAAAAAGGAAATATTCTCTAGTAAAGGACACCATACACTAGGCCGATTTTATGTACAATCTGTCATACAATTTGACATTTCCATGATTGGACGAAAAAAATTTGACATTTTCCCAATTTATGCGACATTAGATCGGAAATTGATTGTAATTACGATCGGGAAAGTTGTTTTTTTTTGGTAAAATGATTGTAGTGTTTCTGAAGTTCCGATTAATGTTATGTAACCTCACAATGGACGATTTCAACATTAATCACCAAACGAATTGAATGTCGAACAACATGTATGGTACATCTCGTACAATTAGCATTGTAAATCTGTCTATCAAAGTATTGGCGTTTAAGATCGTAATTACAATCGTAATAACCTTTTGTAGTGTATGGCCACCTTAAGAAAGAATTCTAATAAAGTTGAAAGCAGTGTATGGCTGGCATTAGGTGGAGTAAGATGCATATGTCTTTTGTACAGTTTTCAGTTTAGATAAGCATGATCTATACATTTGGAGATGACATGTAATCAGACATTAATGTCTACATCTGCCTTTTTATTGTAAATTGATCTGAGCCTGTGAATAAATAAAAGTTGAGTTTTGTTTTTTAAAATCGTGTAGGAATATCCCATGTGTCCCTTGCTCAGTTAATCAACTACAGATAGTAGAAAAGACATTGACTCAAGTATTAAAGCCTTGGACAATCTAAGACAGCTGGGATTGGCCAACAAACGTCCATGGCCAACTGCATACGTGTCCGTAGGTTTAATCCGCCATTCAAGATCTTTTGGGTGATATATAAGAAGAGGGAATGGAGAATCTGTGTATAAAGCCCTACTCAATACCCTATTAAGGGAGGCGGCTGGGCAAGTATACAAGCGTAGGACAAGATCAAGGCCAAGACCCTAAAAAGATACCCAATGATGGCGCTCACATCTTGGGTAATAAATGTAGAATAGGAAAGAATCCTTTATAAAACCAGATTAATCTAACCAAGCTGCAAGTGCCACAGGGTATCTTTTTATACAAACAATAGAATTCTAGAAACAACAATTTCTAATTGCACTATTGGCTGTCTCCATAAGGGCGCCGCTACAGGGAGCCATAAACCCTGGATAAATAAAAGCAATTAGTTCAATATTGGCAAATTATTTTAAGCCAAACTACCAAGTCAAGGTTGCTTTATATAGCTGGGTCCTAACCTACTGGTGCTTGTCTTTTAGGCTGAATGAGCTGACAGCTTCTCCTGTGTGGCCTGGATGAACTGAGCAGTCATTCAAATTTTGAAATGTGTTCCTTCATAGCACCCTACATGTACCATGTGGCTTGTGTATACTGAGAAACATTACAATCGATTCAACATTCACCTATATCCAGTAACAAACCCAGGGGTTAGGTTTCCCACCAGGTGACAAAACCCTTTAGTAGGAGACTCAGAACTCTCTATATGACCATATGCTTGTGAAGGTTCATCATCCAGGTCATGGTATATCTGTTGTATTCAATTAGATCAACTGGACTTGAAATGTGTTCTTGAAGACGTTTCGCTAGTCATCCGACTGGCTTTCTCAATTCAGAATGACTTGTACAAGAATCTGTGGCAATTATGTACCCTGGAAAATCCCAATTAGCATATCAACAGCCAGTTAAGGAAAATGGTAAACTGGAAGTAGAGGTTTACAGAAAACCAACACACACAGATCAGTATTTGTATGTTGACTCACCACTTTAGATCACAAGGGGTGTCATCAGAACCCTGCAACACAGAGCCGAGAACATCCCCACTAGCACAGAGGCGAAGGCTAAAGAAATGAAACATTCAGAGGAGCCCTTAAAACTTGTGGATATCCAGACTGGGCCTTTGTCAAAAGAAGTAGAAGGAAAGAAAAGAACACAAATACCAACAGTGAAGGGAAAAAGAAGACAGGAGGAGAGAACATGGTCATCCCATATGTAGCAGGGGTCTCCGAGAATTAAGAAGAATTTTCAAAAAAACATCGTATCCCTGTCTGCTTTAAACCGAACAACACACTGAGGCAGCAATTGGTACATCCAAAAGACCCAATACCAAAACACAAGAAAAGCGACATCATTATGCGGTGCAGTGCAGTGAAGAATGCTCTGATTTGTATGTGGGGGAGACCAAAAAGCAACTGCATCAACGTATGGCCCAGCACAGAAGAGCCAATTCCCCGGGTCAGGACTCAGCCGTGTATCTGCATCTTAAGGTAAAGGACATACCTTTGAAGATTGTAATGTTAACATAACTGGCGAAGGAACGGACTGGTTCAAGAGGAGGTGTAAGGAGGCCATTTATGTGAAAATAAAAGAAACCAAGCCTAAATAGAGGTGGGGGGGTTCGACACCAACTGTTGCCATGTACAATGCGTGTTTTAACACCTTACTCTGGGCGTTCCTATAAACACTCTTAGCCACTATCTAATCACACCCTTAACACCTGGCTGTGATATGCTAATTGGGATTTTCCAGGGTACATAATTGCCACAGATTCTTGTACAAGTCATTCTGAATTGAGAAAGCCAGTCGGATGACTAGCGAAAACGTCTTCAAGAACTACATTCAAGTCCAGTTGATCTAATTGAATACAACAGATATTCTCTATATGACCCTTCTCTATCTATCAATGTAAACTTTAAAGGACACTAAACCCATAAAAACAACATTTGCCATTCGTTTGTATTATTCACAGGGAGGTGAGAACGCTTATTCTCACCTCCGTGAATAACATTACGCTCGGGTGACCTGGAACTTACCTTACCGCCTCTCCACTCGCAGCCATCCTTCACTGAACAGCGGTTCTCTCCCGATCGCGCGCCCTATCTTTTATATTGGCGGCATGCGCCTAAGATAGGCGCGCTGTGGGACAGAGTGGCTGTCAGTGAAGGAGCGGCTGCAAGTGAACGGCAGTAAGGTAAGTTCCAGGTCCCCGCACGATAATATTTTCACAGGGAGGTGAGAATAAGCGAACAGATGGCACATAGTTATTTTTATGGATGATGGGGAGTTTACAGTCCCTTTAATATTGCTTTCTCTGGATCAGTCCATTTCCAATCCAATTAACAGGCAAAGCAGTTCTAGAAGCTGATTGGGCATAAGCTGGAAATGAAAACTGCTCTTACCTGTCTCTCTTTGTCTTTAAGAGGTTCTGCAGCAGATCAATCTCTCTTCTGCTTGGCGATATCTCGGGAGGCCTGAACTGCTTGGGAACAGACATTCTCGGCTTCCCATTTCTATAGGAAGATTTTCTCAATATTAAACATTGTCTCCCCTTCATAGACGCTGGTTTTCAGGCCAATCGTACACCGATTTACAATTACCTCTGTAGTTCTTGATTGATCTTTAGAACGGTGCCGTGTAGAGACTGCAGCTGTTCCTTGGCATTACAGAGCTCGGAAGTGGCCAGTTTGTCAGACATTGCCACGGCTTTTTCAATTCCCGCAGTTCTTTATCCAAGGCAAGAGTGGTGCTTCTTTGCAGCTGCATCGTCATTTTTCTTAGACAGGGACACATTATTTCTATATATTAACACACATGGATACCAAGATCTACACACAAGTTCATATAGGATGTACGTGACGTGGTCTGAGTCAGGGGTGTCCAACCCATTTGACATCAGGGCCTCATGTGCAGATTTATAGGCCTATTATTTTATAATCAAAATGTGGAGCAGGCAGAGACTTAAATTTTCACTTAATTATGAACTGTGAATCACAATGAATGCAGGTTTATTCAATTAGTTTGCAATCAGACCAGTACGGCCCTAAACACTGGCTGGTGAACTGGAGGGCTGACCTTAACATTGGTTTGTGAACTGGAGGGCTGACCTAAACCTGGCTGGGAACTGGAGGGCTGACCTTACATTGGTTTGTGAACTGGACGGCTGACCTAAACACTGGCTGGTGAACTGGAGGGCTGACCTTAACATTGGTTTGTGAACTGGAGGCTGACCTTAACATTGGTTTGTGAACTGGAGGGCTGACCTTAACATTGGTTTGTGAACTGGAGGGCTGACCTACACACCGGCTGGTGAACTGGTGTGTGTGACCTTAATATTAGTTTGTGAACTGGAGGGGCTGACCTAAACACAGGCTGGTGAACTGATCTTAACACTGGTTTGTGAACTGGAGGGCTGGCCTAAACACTGGCTGGTGAACTGACCTTAACACTGGTTGTGAACTGGAGGGCTGACCTAAACACAGGCTGGTGAACTGGAGGGCTGACCTTAACATTGGTTTGTAAACTGGAGGGCTGACCAAACACTGGCTGGTGGAACTGGAGGGCTGACCTTAACATTGGTTTGTGAACAGGAGGCTGACCTAAACACTGGCTGGTGAACGGAGGGCTGACCTAAACACTGGCTGGTGAACTAGAGGGATGACCTTGAATATTGCCTCTCAACATGTCCTCAATAAACAGTACCCCACCTGCATCAACCCCAAAACACTGCCACCACCCTATTGGAATATATATCTTAGAAATACCATAGTGTCAAAAACCGGTTGGTACGCAGAGTTTTCACATTTTACTGATCCTAAAAATTAAATTCGGTCTCTTTTTGGTTATCTACAAAATGTCCTAATAAAAAGTATAGTTTCCCTTGATATTGGGAAAAATAATCTGTGTTTACTTTGCCGATGCCACTAGGGCACGCTGGTCTAAGCGATCACACACACTGTATGGTCTGTATTTCCGCACCTGGTTTTCAACATCTAGAAGTTCATTAAAGCTTCTCGTTCTTGTCTGCTTCCACCAGCTGTTGGTCCGCAAGGCCCTGGATCTCCTCCATGCTCTTCAATTTGTCAATTAATTGGCGCATATCGTTCTCCAGCTGACGTATTTTAGCTTCGTGATGCCTCTTTTCTGACTGCATCTAGGAAGAAGTTACAGGACTTTAAAGGACAACCCACCCTCATCATAACATCTTTTAGAAAGAATGGCCTCTTTAAAATACGTTGATATATCATAGTTTGCCCTATGAATTCATTACTGTATGCCTGTTATGCTTCTGGATGTCTCATGGAAACTGAGCAATTTAGAAACCTGTACTGGCCTGTACTGAGCCTGGGCATGCTCAGAAGAGGCAGACGGGATTAACATTCAGTCATTGGCTGTGATGTCAACTGTCAAATCCATAACTGACAGTTACTAACTGGAAGAACCAGGAAGCAGAAAACAGGGGAACAGGACATTGTGCAGGATTTCAGGTTAGACTTATATATTTACATTTCAAACTATTACCGTTTAGGGGGGTGATTTACCTGTATGTAAGTTTTCATTTCAGGGCTGGACTTGCCTTTAATATATTTAGATCCATTTTCAATTTTAACTTATCAATTGATCCCCAATTTTTTAATAAAACCAAAAACTTAAAGGGCATAAAAAAAACTGGGGACGTATCAGTTGTCCACAACCCCCAACTGCTATTTTTACCAGTTTATTACATGCATATAACTGCCTGGCACCACTCTGCTACCCGTCTCATTCATTCCATTTCTCTTATTGATTCTCTAAAGGTGTTTTGCAATCCAGTCGCACAGACCTATGTAACCCAATGGGTGCGGCCCTACTACATGCGTCACACTCTGATAAGGTCCTAATTACGGAAGTGCAGCGCACACGCACGATCGCTTGCCATTGCAATTCTGTGTTCTTAGGTGCGTCCTAGTGGGCCTCGGCCTAATACCTCTCCTCTCTGTCAGTCTCTCCACTGGCTGCTCATCGCACCAATCCAGTTCAAGCTGCTTTCCCTATCCTAAAAATCTCTGTCTAATCCATCCCCTCTATACATCTCAGAGCTGATCCGTCGATACCATCCCAGGGGTAACCTCCACTCTGCAAATGATATCTCCTCTCATCCACCCTTGTCACCTCTTCCCACGCCTGCTTGGCTCTCTCTGTCCATCTAGTTCTAGAACCCCTTGTCTCTCACCTTGGCTTCAGCGGCCTTGTTGCAAGCCCTCTTGTATTCGGAAGGCGCCTCCCGGGCTTTCTCACGCAGGGCGGCAATTTCCTCCTGTAGTCTTCGCTGCCTTTCCTGGGACTCCCTTGTCTCTTCTGGGATTTTGATAGAAGCTCCTGAATCTGCATCTGAAGCTCTGCCAGGTTCTGTCCCAGTGCATCTGTGGGTCGGTACAACCTTTAACGGGAAATATGACATCACTACAATGGAGCAAAGAGCATCATATAGTATTTATTAAAGGGATAGATAACTGCCAAACAACATTAATGTTAAAGGAGAGCTAGCCCTGTATTTCTGTTTTGTTTATTTTCTAGTTTTTTTATTTGAATTAATAAAGCTTCTTTGAATAAAACACAGATTAAAGGAAAATTAAAGATAAGAAATGATTTTTACAATGCTGCTGATTTTAGAATGGCTTTCACTTTCAACTTAACTTTATTAAACATGGCAACTGTTAATCAACCCACCTGATCTCCCCGAGTCCGGTCTGCAATTTGCGCTTCAGTTCGGACACTGGGCAGTGACCTGCTCAGGATGAATTAGATTGTCCATGGCATCATCCAACTGAGCTTGGACATCCTGTAGCTGTTCCTTCAAGAAATGTTTTCACCCTATGGTAAAACCAAAAGTTAGATCCATATAGGCAGTAATGGGTGAAATATAGATTCCGTGTGTGTCTTTGGGGGTGGGAGTTTCCTTCTTGAATGGAACAGAGAGTGATGCAAGGGCAGCCATTAGCTAGGGGCGGTGATTAAAAGTCCCACGGGGACAATATAATTGGCTCAGGAAGCCATCAAACATTAGTGCTCAATCCCATGTGGCTTTGCTTTAAAGATCATGTCTACTCTTAAAACAAAAACTGGTGACTTGTCAGTTATCTGCCAGCAACCCCAATACTATTTTTACCAGTTTTTACATGTATTTGTAACCAGATATGAAATGATAAATCCTATCCTGTTATGGGAAAGGTATCTGTCCTCCCTCTGATCAATGAGCTTTTTATAAGCTTAAGCATGTGCAGAGGAGGCAAAAGGGAATCCCCAATTATTGGTTAACATAAAGCTGAAACGATGGAGATCAGGGAGAAAAAATATTATAGTGCAATAAGTGATTTATTTGTAGTATACATAACATGTTTCCGGTTCAGTATACACAACATTTTTCAAGGTAAAAAGAGTATACACAACAGAACATGTTATGTATACTGCAGAAATGAGTCACCTATAGCGTCACAATTGTTTTGATTTCTGATCTCCATCATTTCAGCTTTATGTAAAGGGTATCTCCACTCGTATTTTCAACATTTGTGAATCCAGTTCTATTGAAGAACGGGAGGTAAAGGAGCTGTGCCTTACCTTCCGTTCTTCAATAGAACACACAGGAGACTGGAGAGAAGGTAAGAAACTTACCCGCCTCGCTCACTCCCCCAGCGCGTAGTCTGACAGGTCCCGACGGACCTTGTCTTCTATGCGCATGCGCCATCTATGTGCATAGAAGACAAGGTCCGTCGGACCTTCAGACTAAGCGCCGGGGGGACGACGAGCGATGCGGTGTAATTTCTACCTTCTCTCCTGGCTCCTGTGTGTTCTATTGAAGAACGGAAGGTAAGGCACAGCTCCTTTACCTCCCGTTCTTCAATAGAACTGGATTCACAAACCTTGAGTAAGTATGAGTGGAGATACCCTTTAAGTATTGGTGCTAGGACAGGAGCACTGAGAGATAACAAGCCTACTGCCTTCCTGCTTGGTGTGATCTTATATTTTTCAGTCATTGGCAGCAATCCCAGCCTTGATTGACAGGAGGAGGAGGAGCCAGCTTACTCTGCCAGAATGTAGGCACTAATTATCCTTAACTATCTGGTTAGAGTAATGCAGGTAATAAAGTGCAAAATGTATCAGTTGGGGTTGGGGGCAGGTAACTGACAGTGATCAATTTTTTGTTTTAAGAGTGGAAGTGTCCTTTAAGAGACTTTTATGATTTTTTTGTTTTTCTTATCTTAGTTTTTCCCTTATTAGTCTTTTATTCTGTCTCTTTTCTCTTTTTTTCTTTTTTTGTTTCTTTTCTTATCTTTTCTCTTTTTCTTCTCTATTTCCTCTAGTCTAGTTCTTCCGCTTTCCTTTTTCCTCTTTTCTTCTTTTTTCTTTTTTTTTTTTTTTTCTTTCTTTAGCTTCTTAGTTCATTTCTTTCCTTCCTTATCTCTTAGTCTTCTATCTATCGTCTTCTTACTTTTTCTTCTTAGTTTTCTTCTTTCTTTCGTTTCTATTGTTTTCTCTTTCTTTCGCTTATTTTCTTTCTTCTCTTTTCGTTTTTCCGGTCTTAGTATCTTAGTTCTAGTTTTTTCTTTTTTCTAGTTTTTTTCTAGCCTTTTTCTTCTTTCTTTCTTCTCACATTTCTTCTTTCTTTATTTCTTTCTTCTTCTTCTTAGTTTCTTGCACTTTCTTCTTTTCACTCTTCTCTTCCTTTTCTTAGTTCTTTTCTCTATTTCTTCTTCTTTTTCTTTTCTTTTCTTTAGGAATTCTTCTTAGTAACTTCTCTCATTCTGTGTGCGGAAAGGAGATATTTTTAAAGGAGATAGAGGGCGGCGGCAACTCAAATAGCGGACCATGGTATTAGCCATGTCATACATTGTGACACTAGATGGGGCCTGTGACACTAGATGGGGCTTTCACCTTCACTTTATTGTTAAGTCTTAATGAGTCTTCCTCCAGCAAGACACAAGAAGAGGCAGTGTTGTCTCCTACCTGCAGCTGTTTTAGCTGAGCCAATAGATTTCTGTTCTCTTTGTCTCTCTTTCCAACACCTGTGCCTGGCCAGAGCATTTTCCAGCGCCCTGCTTGTCCTTCTCCAGCTCGGCCTGCAGAGCAGAATTCTCCATCTGTATGTAGGAGACGGTGATAAAACACTTTCAATATTCAGGTGAGAACCAATTATCCCTTGGTGACCTTATTCTCGCAGTCCTTAAGTGGCCCAGACGGTTTGTCCTGTCCAGCTCTTCTTTTAACTGTTGCGTCGGCATCTCTGGCTTTCAGTTGGGATTCCAGCTCCGCTTTGTACTCGGTGAGTTTCTCCTGAGTTTGTTGAAGGGTCTGTTGAGTTCCTGCTGCTCTCGCGAAGGCTGCGCTCATCAAGTCTGTGATTTCTAGGATTACAAACTGCGAGTAAGAGGAAATGATCTATAATTGTCAGTCTTACATGTTTAAACCTTCCGACAGATGTTCAATGGTTCTTTACCTTTGATAACCTCCCCAGGCTAGTCCTGTCATTGCACACAAAAGGTAACTGAGGAGCACTGGACAGCTACCTTGTCTTCTCTTCAGTCTGGTGCAAAGAATGGTAAGTGACACAAAACCTACAGGCTGAGGGGAAATATGGAAACTCATTCTACTAGATCTGGACAGGACAGGAAGTGATCCATAGAGCTGGGGAACCCCTTATGTTTTCAGTAAAGCTAGTACACATACTGACCATAAAAGGTACACACACTGACCATAAAGGTACACACACTGACCATAAAGGTACAACACTGACAATAAAGGTACACACACTGACAAATAAAGGTACACACACTGACAATAAAGGTACACACACTGACAATAAAGGTACACACACTGACAATAAAGGCACACACACTGACTATAAAGGCACACACACTGACCATAAAGGCACACACACTGACCATAAAGGCACACACACTGACCATAAAGGCACACACACTGACAAAAGGTACACACACTGACAATAAAGGTACACACACTGACAATAAAGGTACACACACTGACAATAAAGGTACACACACTGACAATAAAGGTACACACACTGACAATAAAGGTACACACACTGACATAAGGCACACACACTGACTATAAAGGCACCACAACTGACCATAAAGGCACACACACTGACCATAAAGGCACACCCACTGACCATAAAGGCACACACACTGACATAAAGGCACACACACTGACTAAAGGCACACACACTGACCATAAAGGCACCACACACGACCATAGAGGCACACACACTGACCATAAAGGCAACCACACTGACATAAAGGCACACACACCGGACCATAAAGGCACACACACCGACATAAAGGCACACACACTGACCATAAAGGCACCACACACTGACCATAAAGGCACACACCGACCATAAGGCACACACGACATAAAGGCACACACACGACCATAAAGGCACACACACTGACCATAAAGGCACACACACTGAATATAAAGGCACACACACTGACTATAAAGGCACACACACTGACTATAAAGGCACACACACTGACTATAAAGGTACACATACTGACAATAAAGGTACACATACTGACAATAAAGTACACACACTGACAATAAAGGTACACATACTGACAATAAAGGTACACATACTGACAATAAAGGCACACACAATGACTATAAAGGCACACACACTGACTATAAAGGCACACACACTGACCATAAAGGTACACACACTGACAATAAAGCCCTGATACTGTGGGTTTAATCGGCAGTGAGTGTGCCTTTATCTTCAGTGTGTGTAGCTCATTTTCTGAACGAGCGGGCGTTCCGCTGAACGTTCCGTGGCCTCGCAGTAGTTTGGAAAATACCTTAATTTTCCCTGGCCGCAGTAGTCTCCCTATTGGGGAATTGGCTGCGGTCGTGGGAACACACTCAGTCTCAAGCATTTCCATGTGCTGTGTGTAGATATATGATGTGTATATGATGTGTATATGCTGTGTATAGGATGTGTGTATATGCTGTGTATATGCTGATGTATATGCTGTGTATATGCTGTGTATATGCTGTGTTATGCTGTGTATATGGCTGTGTGTATATGCTGTGTATATGCTGTGTGTATATGCTGTGTATAGCTGTGTATATGCTTTGTAGATGATGTGGTATAACAGTGTATATGATGTGTATATACAGTGTATATGATTGTATAACAGTGTATAGATGTGCTATACAGTGTATAGATGTGATATACAGTTGTATATGATGGTATGTGTATATACAGTGTATATGATGTGTATATACAGTGTATATGATGTTTATATGCTTTGTATATGATGTGTGTATCTACTGTGTATATGATGTGTGTATATACTGTGTATATGATGCGTAAATACTGTGTATATGATGTGTGTATCTACTGTGTATATGATGGGCGTGCCCTTTAATAGCATATCCGGCACTGAGGTGGCAATACACATGAGCACTACACGTGATCTTTTAATGAAAGTTACTTTACACTTTGCTGGCCATAGGTGAGCCTAGGAAACTTCAAAAAGTCTATGAGGAACTGGATGAGTAAAATGAAAATACTACCATGGTAAATACTTTCAGACATTTAATAGAAAAGGCAGATGAAAAAAATGCACCTTTTCTCGGTGCTGCACAGTTCGCATCCGCTTCAGCCAGCAACAGATCAGCCTCTTGAGCTCCGCCCTGCGCTTCAAAGTGTCTTTTCTACGCATTGTATTTCATCCTCGATGTCACCGCGCAGCTGCAGGATTTCTCTAGTTCCAGCTTTGTAATTAGGTTGTCGATATGACCGCCTAGGAAATCCCTGGTAAAAATAATATTATAAAAGAACGTTACAAAGTGGACTATGAGGGAAAAATATATCCCCTACAATATCATATTATCTGCAAACTAGCATAGAATGGGGTTACCTTGACGTGGTTGGAAGGCTCTTCATTCCTGTGATCACAGTAATGTATACTAAAAACCCTTTGTTTATAAAATATGCCAGTGTGCAGATATATGATATTGTATGGGGCCCAGGAATGCATTGATTATCTTTTCTATGTTATAATATATGCCAGTGTGCAGATAATATGATATTGTATGGGGCCTAGGAATGTGCATTGATTATCTTTTCATGTTATAATGTATGCCAGTGTGGCAGAAATAATGATATTGTATGGGGCCCAGGAGTGCATTGATTATCTTTCTATGTTTATAATGTATGCCAGTGTGCAGATAATATGATATTGTAGGGCCCAGGAATGTGCATTGATTATCTTTCTATGTTTATAGTATGCCAGTGTGCAGATATAGATATTGTATGGGGCCCAGGAATGTGCATTGATTATCTTTTCTATGTTTTTATATAGTTGCCAGTGTGCAGATAATATGATATTGTATGGGGCCCAGGAATGTGCATTGATTATTTTTTATGTTTATAATGTATGCCAGTGTGCAGATATATGATATTGTATGGGGCCTAGGATGTGCATTGATTATCTTTTCTATGTTTATATGTATGCCAGTGTGCAGATAATATGATATTGTATGGGGCCTAGGAATGTGCATTGATTATTTTTTTCTATGTTATAATGTATGCCAGTGTGCAGATAATATGATATTTGTATGGGGCCTAGGCATGTGCATTGATTATCTTTCTATGTTTATATGTATGCCAGTGTGCAGATAATATGATATTGTATGGGGCCCAGGAATGTGCATTGATTATCTTTTTGTATGATATAAAGTATGCCAGTGTGCAGATATGTGATATTGTATGGGCCTAGGAATGTGCATTGATTATCTTTTCTATGTGTATAATGTATGCCAGTGTGCAGATAATATGACATGTGTGGGGCCTAGGATGTGCATTGATTATCTTTCTATGTGTATAATGTATGCCAGTGTGCAGATAATATGATATTGTATGGGGCTAGAGAATGTGCATTGATTTCTTTTCTAGTGTATAATGTATGCCAGTGTGCAGATTAGAGATGGCGAACTTCATACATTTCAGTCCATTTCGAATCAATAAAAGTTCGAAAGTTCGAATTCGGAACCATTAAAGTCAATGGGGGGGGAGTGATAGTTCGAAAGGTCTGGATGATTTACTGCTAAACTATCAATGGTAAATTACTGTAAATGGTGTGGACCTGCGAAATGGTCTGGGGAACATGTCACTATCACCAAAACTTTTTATAAACTTCTTAAACATGAGCGGCAAGTGTGGGTTTTGGCAAGCTACATTCGAGGGTTTCGGCAAATTTGAGGGTTACCGAAGATACTTTCGAGGGTTACCGAGAACAAACACTACTTCAAGGGTTAGCAAACGATACATTCTAGGGTTAGTGAAAACGACCCATACACTCGAGGGGTTACCGAAAACGAATGATACTTTTGAGAATTACCGAAAATAGAAGGCTACATGCGAGGGTTAGCGAACAATACATTCTAGAGTTGCAAAAACAATCCGTACATTCGAGGTTTACTGAAACGAACTATACATTCTAGGGTTAACGAACGGTCTGTAAATTATCGAAAATACAGCCGCGAGTCCGAAAATGAACTAGGCGAACCCAAACAGTTCAAATAGTTTGAGTTCGTCTGAACTATAAAGTTCGGTTTAAACTCGGGTTCAAGTTCTAGTCCATATCTAGAGCAGAATAATATGATAATGTAGGGGCCCAGGAATGTGCATTGATTTTTTTTCTATGTTTATAATGTATGCCAGTGTGCAGATAATATGATATTGTATGGGGCCCAGGAAGTGCATTGATTACTTTTCTATGTTTATAAAGTATGCCAGTGGTGGCAGAGAAATGATATTGTATGGGGCCCAGGAATGGGCAGTGATTATCTTTTCTATGTTTTAAAGTATGCCAGTGTGCAGATAATATGATATTGTATGGGGCCTAGGAATGTGCATTGATTATCTTTTCTATGTGTTATAATGTATGCCAGTGTGCAGATAATATGAATTGTATGGGGCTAGGAATGTGCATTGATTATCTTTTCTATGTTATAATGTATGCCAGTGGCAGATAATATGATATTGTATGGGGCTAGGAATGTGCATTGATTATCTTTTCTATGTGTATAATGTATGCCAGTGTGCAGATAATATGATATGTATGGGTCCCAGGAATGTGCATTGATTATCTTTTCTATTTCGTTATAAATGTTTGGCCAGATCAGTAGCACGTTCATATATCTCACTGTAAACAGAATCCTAGACACCGACTTTGAGCTCCCCAAACACCTACTTTCGTTTCTGCTTTTGGGTCGAATTCCGCAATCCTCCATTCCTTCTTAGGATTCCTTTTTGACGTTCGAGTCCTTCGAGGTCGTCCTGTAAATTCTCCTTTGTCTGTTTTTTGAGGCTTCGAGACTTTAAGTGATGGACGATGTCCTCCAAATGTGAAAGTTCATTCCTAGAGAGAGTTTAAGTATTAATTAATGTATTATGTTGAGAATATAAGATATAACATTAAATTGTTAACATTTGGTAGGTTGCTACAGATTAATAGCACAGGGAGACTTTTGTATTGAAAGCTTCATATGTTAATGATCAATGGTCTTATACAAAAACACACAACAACAGATGTGATGAGCAGGTACATTACAGTGCAGTACATCAGCCGGGACTATAGGATAGCAAAGTGAGATGGGGGAGGTCCATAGACAATTGGGCTCCGACAGGAGGTGGGCGTAGATTACCGTCCCAGGGCCACTGATCTACCACTGGAAGGTGGAGGAGGTCCATACACTACAGTGCCTCGGGGTGCTGGAGCACCATCTGGGAGAACAGTGTAAACAACAGATCCGGCGGAGGTATAAAATGACCGGGGTGAGAGCTGGTGTCGCTCTCTTCTCCATCACCTTCTCCACCATCGCAGAGAAGACATTAAATGTATGAAAGTTCCTATTCTAGGCTATTCAAGACCAAAGAAGCTGAGGTCCTACCTCTCTCTGTGAGACCCCTGTTCGATCCATGTCTGAGAGGAGAGAGAAAACCCAATGTCCTGAAGAGCAACGTGGACAATCTTCCTTCTTGTTACGTCTACTATGGCTGCCCTTTCGTCTTGCTGGTGATGATGTCAGAGGATAATGTAAACCGAGGCAGAATCTTGGTACTCAGGGAATCAGGTCGGATGTCTGCTAAGTAAGGATGGTAACATCTTTAGGAGTTTAGATTTTGAGCGCCTGTCCTTATTGGGCGGATTCCACTGGGCTGGGGATGCACTGCACACCCCTTCCAATGATAAGTACCACTTATAGCAAGGCACAACTCCTTATCTCATACTGGAGGTTAAATCTACACTAGCAACAGGTCTGATCATACAGTTTCCTGCACTAGTCTTAGCTCAACCTTATTGTCCAATCAGGTAAAACACTCAGACTGGGAACCAATCAAACTGGAACTGTAAATTTCTACATATTTCTGTATATAAGCTGAATGATGAAATAAATATATAAAGAGAAAGACACGTCTTCTAGGGCTGAAACGGTATTAAAAAATAATCTCACACTGGATGGAGACGGCACATAGTACCAATATCCCTTCTCCGGAATGGTCGGTCAGACTGGTGATATAATCGTTCTGGAACCCAGTGTATGTCGGAGAGACTCTATTTCATTCTGTGACTCTCCATCTCGCCAACATTATCTAAAAGCAACAAATGTAACCGTCAAACACTATAAAGACAGAACCTGGATTTCCTGACCAGTTGTGTACAAAGCGGCAATACGACCACAAGTAACGAAGATATTATCAGGCAGCGATGAAAAACCATTCTGACCTGATCTTGCGTGATCCAGAAGGTGCCTGAGGCGTCCGATTCTACCCGTTCTTTTCAATCATGTGGTCATCTTATCGATGTCGAGTTGCGGACGTGCAAAGCTGTCCCAGAATCCGAATTCTGCATTTCTTCCTGGAGCTAAACAATAGGAAAGGAATTAGATGGCATTCTGCACGGGAAACATTAATTCACTTTAGGCTTAAAAAAGGAAATATTCTCTAGTAAAGGACACCATACACTAGGCCGATTTTATGTACAATCTGTCATACAATTTGACATTTCCATGATTGGACGAAAAAATTTGACATTTTCCCAATTTATGCGACATTAGATCGGAAATTGATTGTAATTACGATCGGGAAAGTTGTTTTTTTTTGGTAAAATGATTGTAGTGTTTCTGAAGTTCCGATTAATGTTATGTAACCTCACAATGGACGATTTCAACATTAATCACCAAACGAATTGAATGTCGAACAACATGTATGGTACATCTCGTACAATTAGCATTGTAAATCTGTCTATCAAAGTATTGGCGTTTAAGATCGTAATTACAATCGTAATAACCTTTTGTAGTGTATGGCCACCTTAAGAAAGAATTCTAATAAAGTTGAAAGCAGTGTATGGCTGGCATTAGGTGGAGTAAGATGCATATGTCTTTTGTACAGTTTTCAGTTTAGATAAGCATGATCTATACATTTGGAGATGACATGTAATCAGACATTAATGTCTACATCTGCCTTTTTATTGTAAATTGATCTGAGCCTGTGAATAAATAAAAGTTGAGTTTTGTTTTTTAAAATCGTGTAGGAATATCCCATGTGTCCCTTGCTCAGTTAATCAACTACAGATAGTAGAAAAGACATTGACTCAAGTATTAAAGCCTTGGACAATCTAAGACAGCTGGGATTGGCCAACAAACGTCCATGGCCAACTGCATACGTGTCCGTAGGTTTAATCCGCCATTCAAGATCTTTTGGGTGATATATAAGAAGAGGGAATGGAGAATCTGTGTATAAAGCCCTACTCAATACCCTATTAAGGGAGGCGGCTGGGCAAGTATACAAGCGTAGGACAAGATCAAGGCCAAGACCCTAAAAAGATACCCAATGATGGCGCTCACATCTTGGGTAATAAATGTAGAATAGGAAAGAATCCTTTATAAAACCAGATTAATCTAACCAAGCTGCAAGTGCCACAGGGTATCTTTTTATACAAACAATAGAATTCTAGAAACAACAATTTCTAATTGCACTATTGGCTGTCTCCATAAGGGCGCCGCTACAGGGAGCCATAAACCCTGGATAAATAAAAGCAATTAGTTCAATATTGGCAAATTATTTTAAGCCAAACTACCAAGTCAAGGTTGCTTTATATAGCTGGGTCCTAACCTACTGGTGCTTGTCTTTTAGGCTGAATGAGCTGACAGCTTCTCCTGTGTGGCCTGGATGAACTGAGCAGTCATTCAAATTTTGAAATGTGTTCCTTCATAGCACCCTACATGTACCATGTGGCTTGTGTATACTGAGAAACATTACAATCGATTCAACATTCACCTATATCCAGTAACAAACCCAGGGGTTAAGGTTTCCCACCAGGTGACAAAACCCTTTAGTAGGAGACTCAGAACTCTCTATATGACCATATGCTTGTGAAGGTTTCATCATCCAGGTCATGGTATATCTGTTGTATTCAATTAGATCAACTGGACTTGAAATGTGTTCTTGAAGACGTTTCGCTAGTCATCCGACTGGCTTTCTCAATTCAGAATGACTTGTACAAGAATCTGTGGCAATTATGTACCCTGGAAAATCCCAATTAGCATATCAACAGCCAGTTAAGGAAAATGTAAACTGGAAGTAGAGGTTTACAGAAAACCAACACACACAGATCAGTATTTGTATGTTGACTCACCACTTTAGATCACAAGGGGTGTCATCAGAACCCTGCAACACAGAGCCGAGAACATCCCCACTAGCACAGAGGCGAAGGCTAAAGAAATGAAACATTCAGAGGAGCCCTTAAAACTTGTGGATATCCAGACTGGGCCTTTGTCAAAAGAAGTAGAAGGAAAGAAAAGAACACAAATACCAACAGTGAAGGGAAAAAGAAGACAGGAGGAGAGAACATGGTCATCCCATATGTAGCAGGGGTCTCCGAGAATTAAGAAGAATTTTCAAAAAAACATCGTATCCCTGTCTGCTTTAAACCGAACAACACACTGAGGCAGCAATTGGTACATCCAAAAGACCCAATACCAAAACACAAGAAAAGCGACATCATTATGCGGTGCAGTGCAGTGAAGAATGCTCTGATTTGTATGTGGGGGAGACCAAAAAGCAACTGCATCAACGTATGGCCCAGCACAGAAGAGCCAATTCCCCGGGTCAGGACTAGCCGTGTATCTGCATCTTAAGGTAAAGGACATACCTTTGAAGATTGTAATGTTAACATAACTGGCGAAGGAACGGACTGGTTCAAGAGGAGGTGTAAGGAGGCCATTTATGTGAAAATAAAAGAAACCAAGCCTAAATAGAGGTGGGGGGGTTCGACACCAACTGTTGCCATGTACAATGCGTGTTTTAACACCTTACTCTGGGCGTTCCTATAAACACTCTTAGCCACTATCTAATCACACCCTTAACACCTGGCTGTGATATGCTAATTGGGATTTTCCAGGGTACATAATTGCCACAGATTCTTGTACAAGTCATTCTGAATTGAGAAAGCCAGTCGGATGACTAGCGAAAACGTCTTCAAGAACTACATTCAAGTCCAGTTGATCTAATTGAATACAACAGATATTCTCTATATGACCCTTCTCTATCTATCAATGTAAACTTTAAAGGACACTAAACCCATAAAAACAACATTTGCCATTCGTTTGTATTATTCACAGGGAGGTGAGAACGCTTATTCTCACCTCCGTGAATAACATTACGCTCGGGTGACCTGGAACTTACCTTACCGCCTCTCCACTCGCAGCCATCCTTCACTGAACAGCGGTTCTCTCCCGATCGCGCGCCCTATCTTTTATATTGGCGGCATGCGCCTAAGATAGGCGCGCTGTGGGACAGAGTGGCTGTCAGTGAAGGAGCGGCTGCAAGTGAACGGCAGTAAGGTAAGTTCCAGGTCCCCGCACGATAATATTTTCACAGGGAGGTGAGAATAAGCGAACAGATGGCACATAGTTATTTTTATGGATGATGGGGAGTTTACAGTCCCTTTAATATTGCTTTCTCTGGATCAGTCCATTTCCAATCCAATTAACAGGCAAAGCAGTTCTAGAAGCGATTGGGCATAAGCTGGAAATGAAAACTGCTCTTACCTGTCTCTCTTTGTCTTTAAGAGGTTCTGCAGCAGATCAATCTCTCTTCTGCTTGGCGATATCTCGGGAGGCCTGAACTGCTTGGGAACAGACATTCTCGGCTTCCTCATTTCCTATAGGAAGATTTTCTCAATATTAAACATTGTCTCCCCTTCATAGACGCTGGTTTTCAGGCCAATCGTACACCGATTTACAATTTACCTCTGTAGTTCTTGATTGATCTTTAGAACGGTGCCGTGTAGAGACTGCAGCTGTTCCTTGGCATTACAGAGCTCGGAAGTGGCCAGTTTGTCAGACATTGCCACGGCTTTTCAATTCCCGCAGTTCTTTATCCAAGGCAAGAGTTGCTTCTTTGGCAGCTGCATCGTCATTTTTCTCTAGACAGGGACACATTATTTCTATATATTAACACACATGGATACCAAGATCTACACACAAGTTCAATAGGATGTACGTGACGTGGTCTGAGTCAGGGGTGTCCAACCCATTTGACATCAGGGCCTCATGTGCAGATTTATAGGCCTATTATTTTATAATCAAAATGTGGAGCAGGCAGAGACTTAAATTTTCACTTAATTATGAACTGTGAATCACAATGAATGCAGGTTATTTCAATTAGTTTGCAATCAGACCAGTACGGCCCTAAACACTGGCTGGTGAACTGGAGGGCTGACCTTAACATTGGTTTGTGAACTGGAGGGCTGACCTAAACACTGGCTGGTGAACTGGAGGGCTGACCTTAACATTGGTTTGTGAACTGGACGGCTGACCTAAACACTGGCTGGTGAACTGGAGGGCTGACCTTAACATTGGTTTGTGAACTGGAGGGCTGACCTTAACATTGGTTTGTGAACTGGAGGGCTGACCTTAACATTGGTTTGTGAACTGGAGGGCTGACCTACACACCGGCTGGTGAACTGGTGTGCTTGACCTTAATATTAGTTGTGAACTGGAGGGGCTGACCTAAACACAGGCTGGTGAACTGATCTTAACACTGGTTTGTGAACTGGAGGGCTGGCCTAAACACTGGCTGGTGAACTGACCTTAACACTGGTTGTGAACTGGAGGGCTGACCTAAACACAGGCTGGTGAACTGGAGGGCTGACCTTAACATTGGTTTGTAAACTGGAGGGCTGACCAAACACTGGCTGGTGGAACTGGAGGGCTGACCTTAACATTGGTTTGTGAACAGGAGGGCTGACCTAAACACTGGCTGGTGAACGGAGGGCTGACCTAAACACTGGCTGGTGAACTAGAGGGATGACCTTGAATATTGCCTCTCACATGTCCTCAATAAACAGTACCCCACCTGCATCAACCCCAAAACACTGCCACCACCCTATTGGAATATATATCTTAGAAATACCATAGTGTCAAAAACCGGTTGGTACGCAGAGTTTTCACATTTTACTGATCCTAAAAATTAAATTCGGTCTCTTTTTGGTTATCTACAAAATGTCCTAATAAAAGTATAGTTTCCCTTGATATTGGGAAAAATAATCTGTGTTTACTTTGCCGATGCCACTAGGGCACGCTGGTCTAAGCGATCACACACACTGTATGGTCTGTATTTCCGCACCTGGTTTTCAACATCTAGAAGTTCATTAAAGCTTCTCGTTCTTGTCTGCTTCCACCAGCTGTTGGTCCGCAAGGCCCTGGATCTCCTCCATGCTCTTCAATTTGTCAATTAATTGGCGCATATCGTTCTCCAGCTGACGTATTTTAGCTTCGTGATGCCTCTTTTCTGACTGCATCTAGGAAGAAGTTACAGGACTTTAAAGGACAACCCACCCTCATCATAACATCTTTTAGAAAGAATGGCCTCTTTAAAATACGTTGATATATCATAGTTTGCCCTATGAATTCATTACTGTATGCCTGTTATGCTTCTGGATGTCTCATGGAAACTGAGCAATTTAGAAACCTGTACTGGCCTGTACTGAGCCTGGGCATGCTCAGAAGAGGCAGACGGGATTAACATTCAGTCATTGGCTTGTGATGTCAACTGTCAAATCCATAACTGACAGTTACTAACTGGAAGAACCAGGAAGCAGAAACAGGGGAACAGGACATTGTGCAGGATTTCAGGTTAGACTTATATATTTACATTTCAAACTATTACCGTTTAGGGGGGTGATTTACCTGTATGTAAGTTTTCATTTCAGGGCTGGACTTGCCTTTAATATATTTAGATCCATTTTCAATTTTAACTTATCAATTGATCCCCAATTTTTTAATAAAACCAAAAACTTAAAGGGCATAAAAAAAACTGGGGACGTATCAGTTGTCCACAACCCCCAACTGCTATTTTTACCAGTTTATTACATGCATATAACTGCCTGGCACCACTCTGCTACCCGTCTCATTCATTCCATTTCTCTTATTGATTCTCTAAAGGTGTTTTGCAATCCAGTCGCACAGACCTATGTAACCCAATGGGTGCGGCCCTACTACATGCGTCACACTCTGATAAGGTCCTAATTACGGAAGTGCAGCGCACACGCACGATCGCTTGCCATTGCAATTCTGTGTTCTTAGGTGCGTCCTAGTGGGCCTCGGCCTAATACCTCTCCTCTCTGTCAGTCTCTCCACTGGCTGCTCATCGCACCAATCCAGTTCAAGCTGCTTTCCCTATCCTAAAAATCTCTGTCTAATCCATCCCCTCTATACATCTCAGAGCTGATCCGTCGATACCATCCCAGGGGTAACCTCCACTCTGCAAATGATATCTCCTCTCATCCACCCTTGTCACCTCTTCCCACGCCTGCTTGGCTCTCTCTGTCCATCTAGTTCTAGAACCCCTTGTCTCTCACCTTGGCTTCAGCGGCCTTGTTGCAAGCCCTCTTGTATTCGGAAGGCGCCTCCCGGGCTTTCTCACGCAGGGCGGCAATTTCCTCCTGTAGTCTTCGCTGCCTTTCCTGGGACTCCCTTGTCTCTTCTGGGATTTTGATAGAAGCTCCTGAATCTGCATCTGAAGCTCTGCCAGGTTCTGTCCCAGTGCATCTGTGGGTCGGTACAACCTTTAACGGGAAATATGACATCACTACAATGGAGCAAAGAGCATCATATAGTATTTATTAAAGGGATAGATAACTGCCAAACAACATTAATGTTAAAGGAGAGCTAGCCCTGTATTTCTGTTTTGTTTATTTTCTAGTTTTTTTATTTGAATTAATAAAGCTTCTTTGAATAAAACACAGATTAAAGGAAAATTAAAGATAAGAAATGATTTTTTACAATGCTGCTGATTTTAGAATGGCTTTCACTTTCAACTTAACTTTATTAAACATGGCAACTGTTAATCAACCCACCTGATCTCCCCGAGTCCGGTCTGCAATTTGCGCTTCAGTTCGGACACTGGGCAGTGACCTGCTCAGGATGAATTAGATTGTCCATGGCATCATCCAACTGAGCTTGGACATCCTGTAGCTGTTCCTTCAAGAAATGTTTTCACCCTATGGTAAAACCAAAAGTTAGATCCATATAGGCAGTAATGGGTGAAATATAGATTCCGTGTGTGTCTTGGGGGTGGGAGTTTCCTTCTTGAATGGAACAGAGAGTGATGCAAGGGCAGCCATTAGCTAGGGGCGGTGATTAAAAGTCCCACGGGGACAATATAATTGGCTCAGGAAGCCATCAAACATTAGTGCTCAATCCCATGTGGCTTTGCTTTAAAGATCATGTCTACTCTTAAAACAAAAACTGGTGACTTGTCAGTTATCTGCCAGCAACCCCAATACTATTTTTACCAGTTTTTACATGTATTTGTAACCAGATATGAAATGATAAATCCTATCCTGTTATGGGAAAGGTATCTGTCCTCCCTCTGATCAATGAGCTTTTTATAAGCTTAAGCATGTGCAGAGGAGGCAAAAGGGAATCCCCAATTATTGGTTAACATAAAGCTGAAACGATGGAGATCAGGGAGAAAAAATATTATAGTGCAATAAGTGATTTATTTGTAGTATACATAACATGTTTCCGGTTCAGTATACACAACATTTTTCAAGGTAAAAAGAGTATACACAACAGAACATGTTATGTATACTGCAGAAATGAGTCACCTATAGCGTCACAATTGTTTTGATTTCTGATCTCCATCATTTCAGCTTTATGTAAAGGGTATCTCCACTCGTATTTTCAACATTTGTGAATCCAGTTCTATTGAAGAACGGGAGGTAAAGGAGCTGTGCCTTACCTTCCGTTCTTCAATAGAACACACAGGAGACTGGAGAGAAGGTAAGAAACTTACCCGCCTCGCTCACTCCCCCAGCGCGTAGTCTGACAGGTCCCGACGGACCTTGTCTTCTATGCGCATGCGCCATCTATGTGCATAGAAGACAAGGTCCGTCGGACCTTCAGACTAAGCGCCGGGGGGACGACGAGCGGCGGTGTAGTTTCTACCTTCTCTCCTGGCTCCTGGTGTTCTATTGAAGAACGGAAGGTAAGGCACAGCTCCTTTACCTCCCGTTCTTCAATAGAACTGGATTCACAAACCTTGAGTAAGTATGAGTGGAGATACCCTTTAAGTATTGGTGCTAGGACAGGAGCACTGAGAGATAACAAGCCTACTGCCTTCCTGCTTGGTGTGATCTTATATTTTTCAGTCATTGGCAGCAATCCCAGCCTTGATTGACAGGAGGAGGAGGAGCCAGCTTACTCTGCCAGAATGTAGGCACTAATTATCCTTAACTATCTGGTTAGAGTAATGCAGGTAATAAAGTGCAAAATGTATCAGTTGGGGTTGGGGGCAGGTAACTGACAAGTGATCAATTTTTTGTTTTAAGAGTGGAAGTGTCCTTTAAGAATTTAGATTTTTCTCTTAGTTTCTTAATCTTTTATTCTGTGTCTGGTCTATATTGTTAGATAGGCTTTTGTGCTTTTAACGTAATCTCTCTGTATTTCCTGTCATACATTGCCTAGTGCTGTACTAGCTGCTTTCCCACCTTCACTTTATTTCTTGTCTCTATGATCTTCCTCGCAGACAGATTTTTTAAGGGTTTTCTTCTCTACTAGCGTTCTTAGTAGCAAATTTCTTTCTTCCTTTGTCTGTCTTCTATCATCGCTTCTTGCGAGCTTTTTCCTAGCCTGTTCCTTCTCTTCTTCAGTCGCCTGCGGATTCTCATTGTTGTAGACGGGATACTTTTCATTTCCTTATTTCTTTCTCTTATTCCGTTCATCTTCCGGTCCAGTATCGGTTTGTTGTCCTCTTCTTTTTATACTAGTTTGCTTCTAGGCATCTTCTTTCGTTGGATTCTCAGCATCTCTTTCTTCGTATTCTCCTAGTTCTTCCCTGTTTCTTGAAGGTCTCGTTGATTCCTCTGCTCTGAAGTGGTCAAGCTCTGTCATCTTCCCTTGTTCACTGTAAGATTCCTATAATTTCTATCTTCTTTACTTCCATTTCAATTGTTTTTTCTTTGGAATTACTTCTTAGTAACTTCTCTCATTCTGTGTGCAGGAAAGAGATATTTTTAAAGGAGATAGAGGGCGGCGGCAACTCAAATCAGCGGACCATGGTATTAAGCCATGTCATACATTGTGACACTAGATGGGGCCTGTGACACTAGATGGGGCTTTCAACCTTCACTTTTTGTTAAGTCTTAATGAGTCTTCCTCCAGCAAGACACAAGAAGAGGCAGTGATTGTCTCTACCTGCAGCTGTTTTAGCTGAGCCAATAGATTTCTGTTCTCTTTGTCTCTCTTTCCAACACCTGTGCCTGGCCAGAGCATTTTCCAGCGCCCTGCTTGTCCTTCTCCAGCTCGGCCTGCAGAGCAGAATTCTCCATCTGTATGTAGGAGACGATGATAAAACACTTTCAATATTCAGGTGAGAACAATTATCCCTTGGTGACCTTATTCGCGCAGTCCTTAGTGGCCCAGACGGTTTGTCCTGTCCAGCTCTTCTTTTAACTGTTGCGTCTGGCATCTCTGGCTTTCAGTTGGGATTCCAGCTCCGCTTGTACTCGGTGAGTTTCCCTGAGTTTGTTGAAGGGTCTCGTTGAGTTCCTGCTGCTCTCGGAAGGCTGCGCTCAATCAAGTCTGTGATTTCCTAGGATTACAAACTGCGAGTAAGAGGAATGATCCTATAATTGTCAGTCTTACATGTTAAACCTTCGACAGATGTTCAATGGTTCTTTACCTTTGATAACCTCCCCAGGCTAGTCCTGTCATTGCACACAAAAGGTAACTGAGGGCACTGGACAGCTACCTTGTCTTCTCTTCAGTCTGGTGCAAAGAATGGTAAGTGACACAAACCTACAGGCTGAGGGGAAATATGGAAACTCATTCTACTAGATCTGGACAGGACAGGAAGTGATCCATAGAGCTGGGGAACCCCTTATGTTTCAGTAAAGCTAGTACACATACTGACCATAAAAGGTACACACACTGACCATAAAGGTACACACTGACCTAAAGGTACACACACTGACAATAAAGGTACACACACTGACATAAAGGTACACAACTGACAATAAAGGTACACACACTGACAATAAAGTACACACACTGACTATAAAGGCACCACACCATGACTATAAGGCACACACACTGACCATAAAGGCACACACACTGACCATAAAGGCACACACACTGACTATAAAGGCACACCACTGACAAAAGGTACACACACTGACAATAAAGGTACACACACTGACAATAAAGGTACACACACTGACAATAAAGGTACACACACTGCACAATAAAGGTACACACACGACAATAAAGGTACACACACTGACATAAAGGCACACACACTGACTATAAAGGCACACAACTGACATAAAGGCACACCACACTGACCATAAAGGCACACCCACTGACCATAAAGGCACACACACTGACATAAAGCACACACACTGACTAAAGGCACACACACTGACCATAAAGGCACACACACTGACTATAACCATAGAGGCACACACACTGACCATAAAGGCACACACACTGACCATAAAGGCACACACACCGACCATAAAGGCACACACACCGACCATAAAGGCACACACACTGACCATAAAGGCACACACACTGACCATAAAGGCACACACCGACCATAAGGCACACACGACATAAAGGCCACACACGACCATAAAGGCACACACACTGACCATAAAGGCACACACACTGAATATAAAGGCACACACACTGACTATAAAGGCACACACACTGACTATAAAGGCACACACACTGACTATAAAGGTACACATACTGACAATAAAGGTACACATACTGACAATAAAGTACACACACTGACAATAAAGGTACACATACTGACAATAAAGGTACACATACTGACAATAAAGGCACACACAATGACTATAAAGGCACACACACTGACTATAAAGGCACACACACTGACCATAAAGGTACACACACTGACAATAAAGCCCTGATACTGTGGGTTTAATCGGCAGTGAGTGTGCCTTTATCTTCAGTGTGTGTAGCTCATTTTCTGAACGAGCGGGCGTTCCGCTGAACGTTCCGTGGCCTCGCAGTAGTTTGGAAAATACCTTAATTTCCCTGGCCGCAGTAGTCTCCCTATTGGGGAATTGGCTGCGGTCGTGGGAAACACTCAGTCTCAAGCATTTCCATGTGCTGTGTGTAGATATATGATGTGTATATGATGTGTATTATGCTGTGTATAGATGTGTGTATATGCTGTGTATATGTTGTGTGTATATGCTGTGTATATGCTGTGTATATGCTGTGTATATGCTGTGTATATGCTGTGTGTATATGCTGTGTATATGCTGTGTGTATATGCTGTGTATAGGCTGTGTATATGCTTTGTAGTATGATGTGGTATAACAGTGTATATGATGTGTATATACAGGTATATGATTGTATATTACAGTGTATAGATGTGCTATACAGTGTATAGATGTGATATACAGTGTATATGATGTGTATATACAGTGTATATGATGTGGTATATTACAGTGTATGTGATGTGTATATACATGTGTGTCTCATGTATGTGTATATACAGTGTATATGATGTGTATATGACAGGTATATGATGTGTATATAAGTGTATATGATGTGTGTATATACAGTGTAATGATGTGTATGTACAGTGTATATGATGTGTATATACAGTGTATATGATGTGTATATACAGTGTATATGATGTGTATATACAGTGGTATGATGTGGTATATACAGTGTTAGATGTCATGTGTATATACAGTGTATATGATGTGTATATACAGTGTATATGATGTGTATATACAGTGTATATGATGTGTATATACAGTGTATATGATGTGTATATACAGTGTATATGATGTGTATATGCTTTGTATATGATGTTTATATGCTTTGTATATGATGTGTGTATCTACTGTGTATATGATGTGTGTATCTACTGTGTATATGATGTGTGTATCTACTGTGTATATGATGTGTGTATCTACTGTGTATATGATGTGTGTATACAGTGTATATGATGTGTATATACAGTGTATATGATGTGTATATACAGTGGATATGATGTGTATATACAGTGTATATGATGTGTATATACAGTGTATATGATGTTTATATGCTTTGTATATGATGTGTGTATCTACTGTGTATATGATGTGTGTATATACTGTGTATATGATGCGTGTATATACTGTGTATATGATGTGTGTATCTACTGTGTATATGATGTGTGTATATACTGTGTATATGATGTGTGTATGTGATATGATTGTATAGTACAGTGTATATGAGTGTATACAGTGTATATGATGTGATATACAGGATGAGTGTATAATGAATTGGTAATATACAGTGTATATGATGTGGTATATACAGTGTATGTGAGGTATATACGTGTTCATGATGTGTATATACAGTGTATATGATTAGATAGCATATATATACAGTGTATATGAGTTGTATATACAGTGTAGATTGATGTGTATTACAGTGTATATGAGTGTATTACATAGATGTGTATAATGATATGTGTATATACAGTGCTGATTGATACGTGATGTCATGTGTATATACAGTGTATATGATGGTATATACAGTGTTATATGAGTGTATATACAGTGGATATGATGGGTATATACAGTGTAATGAGTGTATTAACAGTGTATTGAGGTGTATATACAGGTGTATATGGATGTGTATATGCTTTGTATATGATGTTTATATGCTTTGTATATGAGTGTGTATCTTACTGTGTATATGATGTGTGTATATACTGTGTATATATGTGTATAATGTTGATGTGGATCTACTGTGTATATGATGTGTGATCTACTGGTATAGGATTGTTGTGTATTCTACTTAATGATGGTATATGATTATGTGTGTTATACAGTGTTATGAGTGTAATAAGTGTATAGTTATATACAGGTATATGATGTGTTATATACAGGTATATGATGTGTATATCACAGTGGATATGATGTGTATATACAGTTATATAGTGGTATACGTGTTTTAGTATTACGTGTATATGGTATGCTTGTATATGATTGGTGTATCTGTATATGTGTGTTATATACTGTGTTAGATGAGTGGTATTATACTGTGGTATATGAGGTGTATGTCATACGTGTATGATTGTGTTATATACTGTGTATATGAGGTGTTGTATATACTGTGTATATGTGTGTAATACTGTGAGTATATACTGGTTATATGATTTGTTTGTGTATGAGGTATATAGTTCATATGATTGTGTGTTATCTACGTTGTATATGAGTGGTATCTGT
>JAACNH010002947.1:0-33214 GCA_019447015.1 Hymenochirus boettgeri
GTAGTGTAGTGTAGTGTAGTGTAGTGGCAGGGTGAGAAGATGGGTGCAGGGAGTAGTGTAGTGTACTGTAGTAGTGTAGTGTAGTGGCAGGGTGAGAAGATGGGTGCAGGGAAATAGGTTTTATTCCTGGGGCTGGACCTGGGGCTGGAGGGGAGACTCTACCCTCGACTTATACTCGAGTCAATTGGTTTTACTCATTTTTGAGGTAAAAATGGGTACCTCGACTTATACTCGAGTCGACTTATACTCGAGTATATACGGTAATTAAAAAATTCCTTTATTTAGAGAAGTGTAATAAGAACTGTATTGTACCTGCATAGTAGCCCTATGTATACTAGAGCTATGTATTTCGATTTTAAAGTAAAATATTTAGTAGGACCTAAACCACTATGTCCTCACCCCTGGGTACAGTGTTGACTAGCTTTTAAACTTAGCGTAAATTTACCTCGCCGGTTCGGTTTAACTCCCCTCAGACTGTCAGTGGCAAGACCAATGGGAAAGTGCGTTCTGTGCCAGTAAAACAGCTGACCATGGGGTGAGGACTTACCTGTTAAGGTCCTCATCCTGTGTACATCAGGTGACAAGTAGACTAGGAGAGTAACATATACAACACACATTATTGAGACACATAAAACACACACAGTGTGTCACATTTATGATAACTTCAGGAATGAGTGTCGGTAGAAATAGTTTTATTAATAACTCGAATAATGTTCAGGAGGGCACAGATCGTAATCAGGATCAGGAACAGAACACTGGCTTCTGTTTCCCATATAAGCCCCCTAATTCCAGATCGCACTACTCACTAACAACAACCAATGGACTTACCAGCCTTCGTTCCTCGCTGCCTTCTACCGCTTCAGTGCTTGCCTTCCGTGCATGGAAAACAAGCAAGATGGGGCTCAACGGCAAAAATCCTCTCCTGTATTGGCTTAGACCGCGATTGTCTTAGGCCAGCACAGAGCTAATGCCAGGTGATCCCCTTCAGGCTTGCTTCCGTGCACGGAAGAAAGCACAGAAGACAAGAAAGCAGCGAGGGAACAAAGACTGGTAATCCATGTGTGGGAAGAGTTTTTTTTAGATATATCATGTTTGCGAGGTTGAAGGTTTGTGCCCATTTTCCTGACACATTACATTTTTGTATTAGGGGTGGAACATACCCTTTAACACTATATATTGAACCTAAATAATTGACAAAACTTACTGCCTGATGCTTTCAAATGTCCATCCTCCTTTTCAAAATCAACCGGTTTGAACCATTTAATATCCAGAAGAAGCGAACACCTTAATAGGGGATCATTAAAGCTTTGCGTTTAAAAACATGCTCTCCCCCACGGTTAGTTCTGTCTCTTCGGAGTTAAATCTATTTTTGTAGGGTCTACACAGAGAAAAGAAATATTTAAAAGAAATAAATAATAATTCAACACTGAAGATAATTTAACGAAGACATATCTAATTCTTCCCCATACTCCTTTCCTATTAATAAATCATTGTTGTTACAACTGAATAATTAATGGCATATTCTAATTCTTCCCATACTCCTATTTCAATTCTAATTACCAATTAATGGGGCAAAATTAAAGGTAAGATTACCAGACAAGTATCTAACTAGTTATCTTCAAAGCATTTAGAATAAAGGCTAAAAGGCTACCTTTTTATTTTATTGTGTAATCCCATATAAAAAAAAATTGGGTATAATTGGAAATTATAGACAGTAAGTTATCATCCAGGGTGTGTGGAAATTGTTTGAGGCTTGTTAGTGACATATTTGGTTTATGTCTTTACCTCTATTAAATTACAAGTATATGAATTTAATTATTACCATATATACTTTGAGTTAAAGTCTATAAGGCGAAGGGTACCCCCCTATTTTTACCTGTAAAATTTGTAAAAACTGATTGAACTTCGAGTATAAGTCGAGGAAATACACCCACTCTACTCCTTCTGATTCTGTGTGTTTTTAGCTTTAGTTTGCCCTTTAAATGGCAGCAGAATTACCATCATGAGTCCCATAAATGCGGTAATCGCCAAATCCATTACCAGTAACCTCCAAATTCTTTTGGCACTTCCAATGTTTTCGAAACTACAACTTCCAGCAATGCTTGCTGCTGGGAGTTTCAGTTTCTAAACATGGGTAGTGGCAAAGTTCAGTAATCTGTAATTAGCTTACATCATTTACAATCCCCTGAACCCCTATTGTAAAGGGCACTCTCCGACCCCACATATAGTAAAGGGCACTTTGACCCCATATAGTAAGGACTCTCTGACCCCATAGTTAAAAGGGCCCCTCGAACCCCGAATAGTAAAGGCTAATCTGCCCCAATAGTTAAAAAGTTTCCCTGAGGACTTGTAGTTTCAAGCTGTCCTTTCACTGACTAGCATCTTGTTTTTTTTGCCCCAACTGAGGAGACCCCTCAGACTTTAACAAGCCCCAGTGAAGCGTGACATTGCTGAGTGAGTCCAGCAAGCCAGACTTACAGGAAGCGGAAGTTGTAAAGGCATATTCAGCTCTGTAACTTTCTATGCGGTTTAAACAACCCGCGCCACTTACGGTTTACTATCTGCAATTGCAGAATTTGGAGCAAAATTAGCACTTGACCCGAGTTTAAGTCGAGGTTAGTTTTTCAGGCTATTTTCACACAGCCTGAAAATCTCGACTTATACCGAGTATATACGGTATTTCCTTTAATGATTAAGGGTAATATCACTGATAAAATTACAAAAAAAACGTTCTCAATAAAACCTGGCAGGAAACCGGGAATGAAGGTAAGGTACTTTATCCGACCCGATCGCGCTCCTCCGCCGCTTAGTCTGACAGAATACTAAGTCCGTCTGGACCTGTCCAGACTCGTGGCGGAGGAGCGATTGGGTAAGTACCTTACCTTCGTTCTGGCTCCTGCAGTTTTTTTATTGAAGAAACGGGAGGTAAGACCACTCCTTACTCCCTTTCTTCAATAAAACCTATGCTGTTTTTTTCAGCGGAAATACCCTTTAAGTTAATTTTAAACTTTAACTATATTCTGCCAGCCTTTTCTAAGAAAACGATTAACTCTAACCCCATTGACTTGAAACAAAAGGGCATTTCCGGCAAATAGTATATATTTCTCATGGCTGTTCCCATTTGTACCAATGGGAAAACAAATGGGAAAGTGCCTTAGAAAGTACCAGGTAACACAGCAGACAAAACTGTGAAGGTACCCAGTAAATCCTCTGTTAAAGGCAAGAAAATATGTTAAAAACTATGGCTTGCAATAAAATGAATTTTGAAAATGTAGGCCTGGGTGAATAATATGGCCCTACAATGGTATTTCGTGTCTGTGAATTGCTTTTTTCACAAACATATAGACATCTGACGTAAAAGAGAACTTGTAGGGTAATTTGGGGCGGGGATGTACTGCACCTCTCAGATTACTGTATCATTTCAGATTCGGTAATGCCATGGATAGACCTTTTTCCTTTAAATAAGTCAAGAGCAAGCCAAGTTTCTTTGGGACAGAAATAGGAAGATAGACCTATTGGCAGAAATTCAATTTCCCTACTAAAGAAACTCTTCAGTTATTTTCTACAAAAAAACATAACCTGTACAAAACCTTTTTAAAAAAAAAAAACATGTATTTTTTCAAACAGTAAAAGGAACAATGGTTAAAAAGCATCACTTATCCAAAATACCACGCTAAACCCTTTTGTCATCAACAAAGTGAAACCGGTGGATAAAAAAATAAATGAGATTCAACAATCATGCAACAAGAAAATTATAGAAATATTTTGAAATTCTCTTTCAGAATAATCCAAATGTCAATCACCTATCTGCATCATTGAAATGTTTTGTAGTTCAAGCAGATCTTCCAACCAGCTGTGTTTAATCAGATGATTCACCAAAACTGATTATTTGTTTTCAAAGAATCTTATGTTTTCTTCCTTTGTATCGTTACTGTCAATGTGCTCAGAGCGTATTCATTACTCCAAATTTAATTCCTTTTGAGCCTCTCAAATGTTCCACTTTTAACAGCTTAAATTCAACAGTAACTAAGAAATAATGTTTTGTTTTAATGATGTGATTTCCTACTGTTGGTACGTATTCCTTTCCGTTCCTTCTAAGGGCTGCGGTCATACTATAACGGACCAGTAACACCAGAAAATAATTGTGTTTCATGCGCAATGCACCTAATTTTCCGTTATCGGCGCGCGTGCAATTCGCTCTGTAACATCTCCATAAAAAGGTTGCAGCACAACCACATCATGGCCAAACACATTCTTATCCTACCACTGGCTGCGATTCTCACCATAACTGTGTTTCCCTGTGTAGCGTCTGTATAATTTATTACTTTATATACACTTTAGGAAATAAAGTCAGACAGTACAGAAATATCCTACATAAAAATAGCCCATAGTTGCATGACTTCCAGTCTGATAGATTTGAATCTCAGGTTTCCACTCTCTATATGTTCATTGTAGTTTTAATTTGCGCTGTACAACAATGAATGGAAGAAATCTTTCCATCCAGACCTTGGTGAAAGGTTTGGGGTGGGCTATACAAGCAACCATATATAACGAAAATAATTAAGAACAACTATACTGTAAAAATTAAACTTTTTAGAATGAAACGTAACCTGGTTGCAGGGGATGTAGGATTGATTATTCCCACCTTTACTATTATTTCATTAAGGAGCTACAGTCACACTACAAGCTTTTCCATTCTGCCAGGTTAGTGCCCCTGGACCTTCCTGTAATGAAAGATAGTACTGAACCACCCAGAAGCATGGCAGAAGCAATTTTTTTACTGTTTTTGAAAAACCTTGTACATGCTATAGTTTCTCCATTAAATATGCAAGTGTCCATCATCCTTTTACACTCATGTTCAGATACGTTGGGGCCGATCAACTTTTTCTTTTAAACTTCTTGGTCCATCATTTGCTAAGAAATCAGCTGTGGGGGACTAACAAATTGCACATTAAATAATAAGGAAAACATTTAATTTACTCTGTTGACCAAGTAATGGTTTGATCACTAATTAAATTTAATAAATACCTGTACAACACGATGCCACACTTTCTGCTGAACCAAATACATTTTTCCCCCCGGCATACGTATCTTTCCTTCTCTGACTTAGAAGGCATTTAAGATCGTAAACTTCCATCTGGAAGTAACAACACCCTGAAAAGAAGTGTCCATTATTTCTAGAATGGTACAACTGACACACATAGAATCTTAAGTGTCTATGCATTTTAATACAAGCTATGCACCATATAACTTCAATTTATCTTTGTACATACAACAGATGCTCTGCAGTAGTCAAAAAATTATACTTGGCAATGCAACATATAAAAAAATAAAACAGAAATAATTGTATCTGACTAACCGAAAAATTGCCAAAATATTTTTAGGTTGTTCGTCAATGAGGAACATGTACTATTGGGACATAAATGAAACATCTTGTTTAGATCTGCGACGGAGCCTTTGTCACAAGAATCTAGAAGGAAATAAAGAACAACAACGAAATACCAACAAAGGGGAACGCAAGACAGGAGAAAGAACATGTCAATCCATATGTAGCAGGGTCCCGGAAATTAAGAAGAAATTTTCAAAAAAAACACCGTATCCGTCCTGCTTTAAACCAACCAACCCACGAATTTGTGACCAAACAACCAACTGGCAAACCCAACGTATGGCCAAGCACAGAAGAAGCCCAATTCCCTCAGTCAGGACTCAGCCGTGGTACCTGCATCTAAAGGAAAAGGACATACATTTGAAGATTGTAATTCCACATCTTGGCAAAGAACATGGCTGTTTCACGAGAGGCGTCAAGGAGCCCATTTAATGGAAACAAGAAACCAAGCACTAAAATAGAGGTTGTGGTGAGGGGGTCTAAAACCAACGGTTCTGCCGTGCCATATAAAAAAATGCTGTTTTTGAATCCTTCTCCTGGATTTCCACAATAACAAACAGACCCCTTACAGCCTTAATGCCTTCAATACCTTGCATTCAAAAGATCCATTAAACTCTGTCTGTTAGAATGCAATTGATCACAATCCAGGGTACACTAATTGCCAACAATTCTTGGTACAAATCTTGTGTGTGCACTTGAAGGGGTAGAGAAAAGTGTTATGGGGATTGCACTATCAACTAAAGGCCTTGGCAATTCCTGGATGTGCTTGAGTGGATTGTATCCTTTTACTTAATTCAATTTTGTTTTTTCATCAGGAGATTCTAAACTGGAACTGATGCTTCGAGTTCGGAATGTTAAGATATAAATTAAATTATAGCTGACGTTAGAGCAGAAAACAAAGCAATCAACGCAAAAAAACGATTGGGTGATCCTAAATCAGGTAATCACTGTGATGCCACAAATACCCAGTTTTTATTATTAACGTGTACGATATTTTAAGCTTCAACCAAACTCCTGCGCCACAAATGCTGACAAGCCACTCCGCTTCCTGTTGTGGCTGTCGTTTAAGGTGCAAATTGACGTTGACGCCAATCATCTGCGATCAGTGATTTGGCTTTTTTGCTTTAAAACATAGCTCGAAATAGGGCCAGGGGCACACCTACAACCGGCGAGGGACCGGTCAGGTAAGGAAATTTCCAGGAGCATTTTTGAAAGCTGTGTATATTGCAAAGTGGGGATTGGGGGTAAGCCACATTTTAGACAAAAGGTTTTTTTTTGAGTGACTTTAAGATTAACCTTTAATGGCAGTTGCAGCGCTATGCAAAATGAGGGTCCATGCAACCCCGCACCAAATGCTCAAGCCCATTATCAAATGCTGGCGTTAAAAGATTCGGAATGGGGTGACCCGTGTCCCGTTATCTCTGCTTGGTTCATTGCCTCTCTAACAGCTCTCTCTATAACATCGCTACCTTTAGTGTTATCATACGACCTATTCCACATCAACACTGTACTTGTGCAGTAACTGACACCTCTCTGGCCCCAATGTCTTCTCATTAAAATCACCTGGTTGCCTATGTCCGAGAGTGGTGAAATCCTCGTGACACTGAAGTCCCAGAGCCGCTCAATTTCTTTCCTAAGATAGTGTGCCTTTACTTGTAAACACAATAGTTTTCATATCATACTGGAAATGTAAATGGTTTCGATGGTAATTAATAAGGCTCCATTTTTATACTGGATTGCTTTGTTTATTTGCTGAATCTAATTTGACACTTTTGCCAATAGAACTCTCGAATGACTCTGTTGAATTTGCCTTTGGAACAATGCAATAGTAATACACATTGCGTTAATGAACTCATAATGACAACCTCAAGCATTGGTTTTGACTGACTTTATATTTCAATTTATTTTATAAAATGAATGCAAGGAAACAAGTAAATGAAGCCTGCTGCAATCAGCTGCACGTCAATTTTATTGTTGAAAAACATGTTTAGTTCTACAAAGTTACAGAGATCCCGGACTGATGACAAGCTTAATACAGCAGGTAAAACCCAGAACATGTTACAAAATAGAAACAATATAAAGCTGGAACCCTTAAATGTATCCGTGATCTGCTGGACAGTTTTTGGGTGGATAACATATGTCGGTCCGTGTGCCTGATAGCACGTTATGAAACAAAATAGAAGGTTTAAAATGCTGTCACCATTACTACAACGGGGCGCACTTCAGCAATCAACTACATAGAACCCTGCAATGTCTAAGGCAGTTTGAACAAGGTTTCATAACCTTTGTTAAATATGGAACCATGATTGCTGGTTTTGAGTACAAACACCAGCCATTAATGGAAAGTTCACAGTGGAAAAGATAATATTTTTTAAAGTCTTGTTAAGTTTTGCAACTCTTTATTCTACATATTGCTCCCCATTTGAAAATCAGTTGATTTCATACCCATTGCTTTCCCTGCTGTTGACATTAGTGGACTGACATTTAGTTTCTAACGGTCCTTTTTCTTCCCAGATGCACCACATCCTTGGAATGTTCCTACAGTAATTTCTACTGATTGGCTGTGGGATGGTCAAGATGCTCAGATCTCTACTGAGAACTGAATCACCCAGGTGCTGGGTCAAGGGCAAAACCATAACGTCTCTATAGGGGTCCTGCAAACAGGAAGTCAGTATTTGTGTTTGCATTTATTTATACACAGACAAAGGCTGAATGGGCAGATTAAGGTCATTAGGATGAAAATACTGCTCTTTTTCTGAAAAGCATATGTATTTACTGAACCTTCCCCTTTAATCTTGTACAGGCTATAAACACCCAGATGCTTACCTTATACAATATCATTTTTTTTTCTTTCCCCTCAATACAAACGTTATACGCTGCGTAGAAGGTTACCTGACCGAATGAACTACAAGAACCACAGGCATATTGGAACCATCGGTTTTATATCCTGTAATATTTATCTAATGAATTTATTTACATGTTTTTATTGCGAATGTTTTCTAGAGTTTTTCCCTTCTTTTACAAATTCCCGGCTTGGTTTAACCTTCCAACTTGAAGCTGCATCCCCAAGTTCCAACACATTACAAAGCACCGGAGACTTGTAATAAGATTAAAGTCTTTATTTATACATCAGGATAAAAAGACGCCTGATGCGTTTTCGTAATTATAATTCCCTCCAATTCCTCCCTCCCCCCCAACCCCCAGAGTAACCTTTATGTTTCTCAGATTCCTCGCTGTATTGAGATATCCAAGTTAAAAGAGTGAAGATTTTCAATACCCACTCCAGCTTGAGCTGTCAATTCAAACTCCCCTAACAGCATCCGGTGTATGTGTAGGCTTACACAGGAGTTTAACAGCAATCTCCCAATACTCCGCTTCCTTCTCTCAAAATGCTTGGAAAATATGGGTTAAAAACGAAATAAGCTTTCAACATTTCATCAAAATTCAACCGATTTATTGCCTGTCCAAAGGAACCCGGGACTGCATCGATTCAGGACTATTGGTCCTCTCAACTCTCCCCCTTCTCCCCCCCTCCACCATTCCTTCGTTAGCACTATTTCAGAACAACATAGAAGAAACTTTCCTCGCTACAAGGCCTTACCTCTAAATACCGAGGTTTTTTTTTTTTGTTTAATTGAAATGCACCCCCCGGCATGAAGCGGTTTGTTTTCGTCAGTGCTTAATTTACAGCCGGACTAATGAGAACGGGGAATGACCAGAGAGGGGAGGGGGAGTGGTGAGCTGTGCATTAATCAGACTGTGTGCAACACGGAGCCACCACAGAGAATTTGGGAATAAGGCATGAATACATAAACCTTTTGATTATGTCGGATTGGAGCCATGTATAAATTTCACTATAGATTCCCTTTAATTTTAATCATAGTTTACTCCACTTAACCATCATCCAGAAAGGAATCTGTCTCGTGAATAAGAAGGCGAGGTTTTTAAATCATTTTTACATGTGGGTAAACAAAGCATCGCAACACAGCCATTGACTTGCAAAACCGCTAATGTTTCTACAGTACACTAAGCTTTCTGGTAGCCTTAGTAAAACTGTATCATACTGTTTTAGCACATTAACACACACAGTACTCGCCCCGGCCTAATTTCAATTATCCCTACATCCCTGAAGTAAGATACAAATGTTAAGAAAATTCAACACATTACATTTATTAACCTTTACAGTCCACTTTTTCGATTTGAATGACCCAAGTTTAAAATAATCAACAACAATACTAAGCACCTATAAAAATTAACTAATGGTTTCAGACTATGTATGCCTAATTTCCTATTCAAATAGTAATTTGCTTTGCTTATTAATGTGGTTGCAACGCAGTAAACCATGAAACCATAAAGGTCTGAGCCGGTCTGCATATTTTAAGAGGATTTGTAGGGATTTGTTTGCAATACTGAGTCTAACCCCCATCCCCTCTCTGCCTAAAACATGGTCTCCCTCTTGTGGTTTTCTGGGCAAGCCATCTTTACAATGACATCACTAATAAGTGAAAATGGAGGTGGAGAAGGGGAATACCTTTTATTTTTTTAACATTAATATTCACAGTTTAGTGTCCCCTTTAAATCTGATTAGTTTATAACAATTTGCAAAGATCAAAGTCAACCTATTAATAAACATAAATATAGAAATTTTATGATTTACCTAAAATCTTTTTTCAAATCTTATTATTATTATTCATTCTATTAAATGATCAAAAGAAAAAGTAACCATTACAAAAAACTGTAAGTAGTGTTAATGATCACGATATGGCCAGGTAATAAAAGGGCGATGCGTCTACCAATTTGTTTTCATTCAACCCTAAAGCATAAACTCGAATTGGCTCTGTCTACGCCAACATTCTTTCTTTCTAATACGATTTGAAAGGCTTTTAAACTACTTAAGTGCAAGAGCCACAAGCAATCTTACCGTATTTGCACACGCAATAAGATTTTCATTCGAGTGCGTCATTTCCATTATGGAAATGCATGGGTGATTGCTGAATAAAATGGGATCACAATGCGCTTCCAAAACGGAATGCGCAATCACAGGGATTTTTGTGTTCCCGCAATTTTCACTGTATAAAAATGGCCATGCGCACGCACATAAGTGCCCCACGGCTGCGGCCACACTATTACGCATGTTAACGAGGTGTGAAATCGCAAATCACAATGCAGCATTTTTTCCCTAGCATTACGTGTACTTGCGCTGCGAATCGCAGCACATATAAACTATCTGGCATGCGTGTCGCAACATGCTATTGAATCCTAAACACGGGTTTTACACACATGAGAATTGCGCCAGTGTGGCCGCCCACTCTACTTAAAAAATTCTCTCTTTAATTCACTAGAAGGAGACTCCGCCCCTTTATGACCAGAGAGATTTTTTGCGTTACTGAATATACTGATATTTGCAATAACTAACTTCCTCCAACGTCACCTGGCTGCAAGCTTGTGCGATTATTACATTTATCTCTTCTTTTATCTGACTACTAGATGACATTTCTTATCCAACTCCAACTGGAAATACAGTGCCAGGCTTAGATTGATCAGGTTGATGTAAATTAAGTTTAGCTGTAAAAAAAAAAAAACACCTTCTGACCTTTTTAAAAAATCCGTAACCTCCTAAATTTATAAAAAGTGCCTCAAAAGGGCCCATAATGCCAACAGTACACTGCAAAACGTATTTACAATCACGATGTGGCTGCAGAAGCTTTACCTTATTTACTTTCCACGACAACTTGAAATAAATAAACGTCATTGTTCCTTGCAAATTAATGGATCCACAATTTGAACCCTCTATGGATAAAAACCTGATTGGAATGATTTGACATCAAGTTGAGAAATGTAATTGGGGGCAAGACGAGAAATGGAAAGGTCAATTTAAAACGAATTCTAGCTGGTGAGATATATCACTTATCCTCATTAAGGAGAGTAATGTCAAGGAACACATTAATTACTCAGGCGCTCTCTTCTATCAGACCAAAGGACTGGATCTGTTTAATTTATTTCTAAGATCTGGTAATGAGGAGGACAACATTTTTGTTTTGTCCCTTGAAAAACAAAGATTGGAACATAAAAAACTAATTTGTCTATGTTAAAATCAGACTTTTGTCACCTTTTGTTTCTGAAAGACTTCTCAGTGTAATCCTGATACATGTTCTCTGTTTTGTCTCTGTCAGAGGCAGAAAACAATTATTGCAAATATCTGATATTTCTTTGTGTGGGCCCGACCTGTGAAGAACAACTGTCTAACCCAACTATATTGTTTAATTTATGGCCACTTGGTTTGGGGGGAAACACCCACTAGTTGCCACGTCTTTTATGATCCACCGGTGTCAAACGTACAAAGCCTGTGATTACACTGTGTAAGATGACTATTCTCCAACTATCCTCAGGTCTTCACCAATATGCCAACCTGCATTTGACAGTTGGTAGTGTGCAAAACCAAGTAAATTCATAAGGAAGCTTTTAATTTCAAACCTAGAACCCTGTTTGAGTCAACACTAACAGTTATCAGTATTTCCCTAGTACCTGGTGTACTAATCATATACCCAAGCCACCGGTGTAATAATCGATACCCAATAAACTGGTTAAAATAAACCTTATCTCAAAAGCAATGGTGTAATAATCATATACCCAAGTAACTGGTGTAATAATCGTATGCTCAAGCAACTGGTGTAATAATCGTATAACCCAAGTACCTGTGTAATCATTATATACCTAAGGTAACCTGGGTGTAAATAATCAGTGCCCAAGTAAACTGGTGTAAATAATCAAATGCCCAAATACTGGTGTACTAACTATACCCAAGTAACGGGTGTAAAATTGTATGCTGATTACTGCGTAATAATCGTATTCTCAAGCAACTAGTGTAATAATCATATACCCAATTACTGGCATAAATAATCGTATGGCCCGAACTGGTGTAATAATCGTAATACCCAGTACTGTGTAAATACAGATGCCCCAATAACTGGTGTAAATCGTAATGGCTAGTCAACTAGGTTTAATAATCATATACCCCAAGCAACAGGTGTAATATCGTATACCCAAGTACCTGGTGTATAACCGTATGCTCAAGCAACTGGTGTAATAATCATATACCAATTAACTGGTGTAAATAATCTTTAATGCTCAAGCAACTGGTTTATAATCGTATACCCAAGTAACTCGTGTAATAATTATATACCTAGTACTGGTTAAATAATCATGTGGCCCAAGTAACTGGTGGTATAATCAAATGCCCAAATAACTGGTGTAATACATATACCCAATAAACTGGTGGTAAATAATTGTATGTGAAGTAACTGGTCGTAATAATCGTATGCTCAAGCACCAGTGTAATATCATATAACCCAAGTACTGGCATATAATCGTATGGCCAAGTAACTGGTGTAATAATCGTATACCCAAGTACTGGTGAAATAATATGCCCAATAACTGGGTGAAAAATCTTATGCCCAAGTAACTGGTGTATCATGCATATGCCCAAGTAACTGGTGTATAATCGTATTCCCAAGTAACTGGCATATAATTGTATGGCCAAGTAACTGGTGTAATAATACGTATACCCAAGCAACTGGTGTAATGATCGTCTACCCATACCTGGTGTACTCACGTATACCTACCCTAGTAACTGGTGTAATAATTGTATGCTCAGCAACTGGTGTAATAATTGTATACCCCAGTAACTGTTAATAATCGTATACCCCAAGAACGGGTGTAAAAATCGAAAATACCCAAGTACTGTGTAATAATCGTATGCTTAAGTACTTGTGTAAATCATCGTATGCTCAAGCACGTGGTGTAATAATCATATACCCAATTAACTGGTGTAATAACGTTCCCAGTAACTGTTGACATAATCAGATAACACAAGTAACTGGTGTAATACTCGGTATGCTAAAGTAAACTGGTGTAAATAATTGTTTATGCTCAAGCACTGGTGTAATAATTGTATACCCAAGCACTGGTGTAAAATACTCGTATACCCAAGTAACTGGTGTAATAATCGTATGCTAAAGTACCTGGTGTAATAATTGAAATGCTCCAAGCAACTGACTGGTGTAATAATTGTATACCCCAGCAACTGGTGTAATAAGCCATATACACATTAACTGTGTAAATAATCGTATACCCAGTAACTGGTGAAATAATCATATCCCCAAGTAACTGTTGTAATAATCGATATGCTAAGTTACTGGTGTAATAATTGTATACCCAAGCAACTGGTTGTATGAATTGTAATACCCCCGCAACTGTGTAAAAATCTATACCAACGTAACTGGTGTATAATCGTATGCTTAAGTCACTTGTGTACTCAATCGTAATGCTCAAGCACTGTGTAATAAGCGTATAACCCAAGTAACTGGTGTAATAATTGTCTGCTGAAGTAACTTGGCCCGTAATATCGTAATGACCAAGTACTGGTGTAATAAATCGTATACCCAAGTACCTGGTGTAATAATCTATGCTCAAGTAACTGGCATAATACGTATACCCAAGTAACTGGTGTATAATTGTAATGCCAATAAACTGGTGTCATAATCGTAATGCCCAGTAACTGGTGTAATAATCGTATGCCCAAGTAACTGGCATAATAATTGTATGCCCAAGTAACTGGTTTGTAATAATCGTATGCCCAAGTAAAACTGGTGTAATAAGCGTATACCCAAGCAACTGGTGTAATAAATCGTATACCCAAGCAACTGGGGTAATATCGTCGATACCCAAAGTAACTGGTGTAAATAATCATAATGCTCAAGCAAAACTGTGTAATAATCATATACCCAAGTTAACTGGTGTAATAATTGTAATATGCCAAGTACTGGTGTATATAGTATACCCTAGTTTACTGGTGTAATAACAGTATAAGACCCTATTTACTGGTTAATAAATGTTATTGCAACTTAGTATGGTCAAATTATACCTCTTGTAAATATGTTGTCCAGTCCTATCATAATCCAAAGGTACTGAAAAATAATGGGGCCATATATTTCTTTCAGCAGTCTAATTTTATCTGCTCCATTTTCTAAAAACCATTAGTAATGTGAACGTGGGAACTTGTACTTTTATAATGCGCAGTTGGGATGCATAAAATACGTTTTTTCTATCAAAAAAGGTAACATTCCATTTAGATGGCAAAATCGCTGTCACCAACGCTGATTAATTATTTTTTGCCGAGTACTCACACAAACCTTTTCACCCCTACATTTATTTCACACTCCGTCAAACTCATGTCCAGTCTTCTAATGTAAACCAATGCGTGGTCAGAGTAGTTTAGGTGTCACGAATTCAGCAACGAAGAATGCCAGGATTTCTGGCATTGGGATTGTATTGGTATACTGCATTTCAAGGGAAAATAATCTGCCAGTACTAACGTTTGGCCCTTACTGGAAAGGCCTGTGTTCCCCCCCCCCCCCCCCCCCCCCCCCCCCCCCCCCCCCAATTAAACATTGCCCTGTGTGCAAAGAAGTTTAACGGAAATAAATGAATAGCAAAAACCCCTATTTAAATGGCGTGCATATCTCTTCACGAATAAACTCAGAAAGGTGAGCATTTTATTAGCAGCAACCTAACCACTGTATTATTAGTTTGCTAGGTTAGTTAATAAATGACAAACCCAATTGTAAAAAAAAGGATATTTGAAATTAAACCCCAGTATTCCATATCAATTAAACTGTTAGTGAGGTGTCCGAAAGGACAACTAATACTCACCTACGCCCCAACCACCATTCTCTTGTTTTACCCTTGAGTACCAGGTAAGTTCTGGTAAGTACAGGTTTAGAGGTTTAGGTGCCTTCCCCCCCCATGGGGTTTACTGTACCGTACTTACCTCTACAATTTCCATTCTTCTGGGTGGTGGTCGTTCCCTGCTTCCTCTCCTATTGATACCTACCAATAGGTAGACACCTGTTTGAATCTGTCCTTCCTATTGGTGAAGAAGCCCCAGCATGGAGAGGTAGGAGGGAACATCATGCTGGTGATCCAGAAATTGTAGTTGTAAGTACAAGGATTTCAGAAGTTAAACCCCGGGGTGATCAGCTAACAGTAACGCACACCCTGGGGTACTTTCAGAGTAAAGGGGTGGGGGGCTGGTCCAAGGACACTTCTTGTTGTTATTTAATAACTTTTTCTAAAACCAATATAAAGTAACAATTTTATTTTTGTTACTCTAAAGGAATTTTTAAAGCAATTTAATTCTTTTGTTTTGTTGTTTGTGCATGTTGTGAAAAAACGTGGTTTAAACAGTATATCATTGCCCTTTAATAATACAGGCTGTAAAAGTCCAAATCCCCTAAGGAAAAAAGATCGCTTAAGTTTCCTGCGTTCCTTTAAAAATCACCATGAAGGTTTTGAGAAGTGTTTTTTACTTCTGTTTACAAATCTTCAGCTTCTCTGCAATTACTCCGAAATCATTTATTGACAAAATTGTTTTCTTTAACGGAAGTTATTATTAAGCTGTGGTCTCCATACTTGTGCTTCCCTCTTTAAAAAGAGCACTCTCTTACATATAACATGACTCAGGATCATTCTTCTAGCATTAGTAATATCCCCAGAGCTGCAGACACAGTGAGCTATTTCTCATCACCACTCTAGCAAGCCCCTTTCTTAGCAAAAGCCCACTTTTTTAACTTATACTACTGCTGGGACAGAACATCATTACCTGCATTATAAGCCCCAACACCCCTACCTTCTTTTCTTCATTATTTTAAAGCTAGCCAGACAAGTCCTGGAGTGGTTAGTTCTTTGCTTCTGTAGTCAACTTGCAAGGACTTCTGGAACAATACCTCAGTGGACAATGAACCTTTTGCCTGCCATTGTCCCACCGTTCACGCCCCAGAATAGCCTGGTTATGTTTTGCCAAGTTAAATTAGGTTGGAGCACCCCAATGCGAAATAAAAATTCACAGCTGGAATCGAAGCATGCGTTTTGTGAGTGAACTAAAAAATAGAAAGGTCCCAAAGCAGCCACCCTTCATTGGAATATAGGCAAAGGTCAAAAAAGCAGTGACAAGGATGACAACTTGCTAAGTTAATAAGGGGACAATTAAGTACTGTGCAGATATGTCCAGATAGCAGCATAACGGGCAGCCAAGTGTGGCAACATTGTGAGAGCGTGCAGGCTAATACGCTGCATACACAATACAACATTAGCCTTATTTCCCCAAGATCATCCTAAACCCTAGCTTGGAGTCCACCACAACGCATTTACAAATCCGCACCAGTTTTACAGGACGCAAGGACAAAAAAAAAAAACCCCGCGCCGTGAGATTTAACCTTTTAGTGTGCTTTATGTCATTGCTTTCTATAACCTGACCCACAATAAAACACAGTGTAGGGTATGAACTATTTTGCTCTTTGCCATTAAGACCCTGAAAAGCTTTTGGACTAAACATACCGTTTTAGAGAAAATGTATCTTACTTTAAACCAAAGTGGATGATATGTTTTGCCTTATCTATTATCTAATTTCCTAAAGGGAACACTATCCTTGTGCAGTTACTAAAATCTCGCTGGTGTCCCCCTCAGTCTGCTTTTCTCTTGATGGGGGAAGAGTCAGTGACTCTGGGGAGGAACAGGGATTAGTCAGTTACTGCACTGGTAATAATGGTCCCTTTAAATCCAGTGCCACTAAAAGTCTAGCCATTTGAACTCATCACAAAATTAGAATTTAATCTGTACCATTTTAAAAATCTCCCTCCGAACTATCCTCTATCATTCCTAGTATTTTGAATTGTATTCAACCCCTAGATTGTATTTTGTGTATCTTTATATCAGGAGTTTTTCAATGACTAATGACGTCATCATTTAATTTTTTTTTGTAGGGGCCCTACACTCAAACCCTGAGTAAACCCCCAAGCCAACAAGACCACAATACATTCCTGTTTTCTTCTCCAACATCCCTAAATGGCGATATCTTCTCCATCTTCATTGGACATTCCAAACGGTCAGACTCCCTACTGAAAAGCCTAATTTTAAATTTACTGAATTTACTTCAACAATGTTCACACGCTTGTAGGCTGAAATGTAGACAAAAGCATTGTATGCACATGATAATGTATAAGAAATAAATAAAGGGAATAAATAGACATTAAACTATTTGGGTGTGGAAAAATCAAAAAAAAAAAAAAAAAAAAAACGAGGTTAAATTGTTGATCATATTCAAAAATGCTAGGTATACATGTTGGAGATTCTGATTTTCCATAACTTACAAACGAAGAGTGTATCTGAAGGAAGGATCTGTTTCAGATATTAAATTAGCTGGTAAACCACCCTTGAAAATGGGCGCAAAACAAATCCTCAGAGAATTTTCCTTTTAACCCAGTGCAAACATAGCTTACATTTTAAAGTGTAAAACGGAATCTGTGCATTAAAATCTGCTAATTGGTTTTTGTTTACAGGGTCATTATTTCTAAGCTTTGGCAAAAAGTTTATTTTATTTACTTTGGACAACATCCGTAATAAAATGTCAGTAGATGTTACAATTATGTCTTACTTATAATATTATATACCTGGTTACTTAACAAATATGGTTTTATCAGCCATTATTGCTCTGAATTGTTGGATTAATTACATGACTGTAATAGTAGGGTATACTTAATGTACTTTCTGTTTTTAACAAGGTGTTTACAGTAACAAACTCTCTAAGGCCATTTCCTATATTCCTCATTCCCTCAGGGTACAGCATGCTCAGTGCTTTTCATCACCCAATAGAGTGAAAATGAGATCTTTCAATGACCCTCCTACTTCCAAATGTTTTTCCGCCATGGCATAAAGTACCATATTTTTGTTTCGCTTTAGATTTTCCTTAAAGGAAATTAAACACCCAAATTTTTATCCACAAATCTAAGAATATCCCCTCTAAAAACAACAATAATTGCAAAATAGCAATTCACTAATGGCCATTAAGTTAAATTTACCCTTGAAGAACTGGATGAAATACTGTGTATGTACAGTGGAACTGGCCACACCCCTATCTCAAGTCCACCTTCTCCTTACCATATCTCTGCTAAATGATGGCTAGAGGCTATACGTAGTGGGTGTGACACCCCAACTGTAACAAGTTTTTGCAATGGAATGCTGGGGAATAAAGCACAAACCCATCTTAGAGGTAAATCTCACCAAGCATAGCAAAGATAAGTGAGACATTGATAACTGCTTTTATCCAAGGGATCTACCTTCTGAATTAAATGTTGTTTTCTGTTAAAGTTGTTTTAGTTCTTTAAGTTGCTTAATATTGGTGTTACCCACTCTTTAAATTCAGTTTTTTACATTAAATTATTAAGGAACATTTACATTTCATGCAACTTAATCAGGATAGGAAAAGTAATTACAAGGCACAAATAATAGATAGGTGCTTTTAATGTTTGAGGGTACAAGACATTATGTGAAGCTATTTAGGACATCCTGAAAAATAAAGAATGCCCCATTAACTTTTGTCCTAGGAGGACCACAAAAGTAACTAAGAGTTTTGTATGGGGATCACTATGCTTTTTCCCAAAACATCTGGAAATGGGTTGCATCCCCTGTAACCCCCTGTAATTCAATAAAAGTTCTTATCGTTAAAATGTGCTAATTTTGCCCCAACCAATCAGAGTTAGCTTTTAAATTAAAAAAGATCTGATGGTTGGGCAAAATTCCACCATTTTAATGATAAGTAACGTTATAATCCGCTGTACAAGTATACATCAGGTTGCGTGATTTTTACACTTATTTTAGCGATATTGAATAAATGTACAAAAGAGATGTAAATTAATTTACACAATAGCAGTGAGCTTAACTTCTGCATTAAAGTAAGTTGTAAAATCGTTTACATTTCATCACAAATCTCAATTGTCAAAAAAGTGGAGTCCCTAAACGCCCCCAAAGCAAAGTGGCTTATGATTAAACGATACTATAAATCTCCGCCCGCCAACAAACATCAGGTTCGGAATTACTAGGGTCCTGGAATTGAAACAGCTTTATTCTCTCCAATTCCTATTAATTTATTAGTGACATCGTCCCTATAGGCCTCTTCACACTGCAACCCGAGGCCCTGCCACTATACTGATGATGGCTCATAAGCAGAACGGTCTGTAGTTGGCGCTCTGTGTTTTATGCTGTAACGTCTTTTTAAAGATATAAGCTTTCCTAGAGCTTCCATGGAAACATAGTATTTCCCATAATTCTAATTCCCCTCATTATTGAGATTTTATAAAAACGTCTATAGAAAAGGTTAGCTTGCCATGTAATGCATTTTCCTGCATTGTTGTTTCCACCTTAATTTGGCCACCCATGAACAATTCCTCTAAAAGGACAATTTCCAACCCCCCCCCCAAACTTAATTTTGATATGTTTCAGGGAAATTGCTAATAACCTCGACCTCCCATTTGGGGACAGCTGGTGGTTGCTTTAAATAAACCACATAGGTCGAGGTTTATAGCAATTCCCTGCACATATCAAAAATGGGTGACGTCCAGTTACTGCCCCCACTGCACATTTTAAAACCAGTATTTCATTCATTTTAAAACCAGAATATTTGATGATACGTTCTTTCCTTTCTGGCAAAGGAATCAGCCTCCTTCCTTCTGAAGAGCTTTTTGTTCTTGAGCATGTGCAGAGGAGGCAAGCAGGGGAAACAAGCAGTCTTAAGCAGTCTTTGGCTGTCAATGTAAGATGGCACAGCCCTTGATTGACTGCATGGAGGGAGGGCCAGCTACTCTGCACCAAAATGGGGACAATAATTATCCCATAATCTGGTAGTAATGCCAGAAAGTTGCATTAGTAAGTGCAAAATATATCGTTTGGGGTTTTGGAGGGCAGGTAAGTGACAATTGAACCAGGTAGTTTTTTTGTTTTTTTTTTGTAAGGGTGAACATTTAATAAGTATTTTACAATCAGTTTTTTTTTTACTTTGGAATACAACTAAGGAAGTTTTTTTAGACGTTACAGTATTTAAATATATTTGTAGAAAAGAAGATGTTTTTTTCGGCATCAGCTTCCCACTCTCCTAACTATTATAAAATGAAGTCCGTATATTACGAAGTGATAGGAGGTTATATCAGTAGTGAATCTTTCATTATGAAATAAAGCCATGATATAATACAGCCTTACTATTCATCATTCTCTTTGACATTTATTACCATGGCAACTAAAATAGACAACCAAAAGAGGGCTGTCTATGATTTGAATTCTCTTACCTTTTTTTTGCTGGGAACATTCAACCTTAGAGCAAATGAATTCTAACCAACAGCGGTCCCTATTGAATTATATGTGGATAACTCCGAGAGCATTGGTAAAGTACTTGCCTCGGAAGACATATACAATCTATCACATTCTAATAGTCAAAGGGATGATCTGAGTTTTTTGACAATGCATTTTAGTTGCAACAAACACTTAATTGTGAGAAGGTATGGAATCTACTACTGTACTTAAGGGCTGTCCACCCCCAAAACTATATTTCCCACCCCCCGTAACTGGCCCCATTGTAGTGGTAAATAAATCCTTACCTTCACATCCCAGCTCCCAATCGGTCTCGCCCCCTGAACGATAGTCCCCCAAAGTCCAAAACGTGCCACCAGGAGCGTAGCAAAGAGTCCGTATAGGGACTCTCCTCCTTACTCGCTCCCGGAGAATTTTGCATGCGCACTAGCAGCCCTTCAGTCCCCCTCCCTCCCCCCCCTCCTCTCCCACCCGCGTTTTGCCTCTCCCTCCCCTAGTGTAAAAACCCCTTTGTATATAGTAGGTCTCCTCTCCCCAGCCCCAAAGCTTAAATAGATTTTACAGAACTCCCCGAACTCTAACTTACCATCCTCCTCTCCCCTGGCCTTTCATCCACTGCCAGCCGCACATCTGTGATTGGCTGCCCTCTCAGCCAATCACAGACGTGGCTGCTGTCTGGCCCGGGAACAGACGGCCGGAGGAAAGAGGTAAGGTCATTAGGAGTTCGGGGGGAGTTTCTAAAAATCTATTCTAGCGGTTGGGTGTGGGGAGGGAAGCCCTTCTATATAACAAATTAATTTTGAAGGATGTACATCCCTTTAACTGTAAAGAGTATAGATTGACTTATAAACCCAACCGTTCTAACCGAGCCATCAGTCTCAGCTGTCGCAGTGACTCACGGGAAACAAATACGTCTGCTTCCATAGCTGCCTTATAAAAGCTTAATAAAAGGCAGGTGGTCCAACTTTTCATGCTAGTGGTGAGATTTAAGAGAATATCTATCTGTCCCCTGTCTGCCTATTAATATATCCCAGGGCTTAGGGGAAAGTAATTGCATTCTTGGGGTTTAAATTCTCACCTAAATAAGAACAATTGCACTTTGGGTGGTAGACCTGCCCTTTAAAAGTTATCTACGTCAAATTACAAAAATAAGAATAAATAACCTTACCTCATATGTAAATAATACATAATTCAAAATAGAAAAGAGAAAAAACAAAACCTAAAAAATGAATTGTGTAGGTCAAACTTTGGTGTCATGTTCTCAATCAGCACTTGTTATTTTTGCATTTGCATATTTAACAATGAAAAATCACGAGTAAAGATTGAAGCATTTATGTAATTTTTATCACATTATACTGTGTATTCTTCTTTCCGGTATCGAGACAGTCAGTAATTTTATCAGGGTTAGGACCAGTGGTTTTACTCTTTGCTGAATACTGCCTTTAAAGTAATTGCAGTTTTGTATCTTAAAGTCTGTCAATGTTGAATAGCATGTTATAATATGCCTAACTTAAATTTAGACTTTATTCAATCACAAAAGAATGGCCCCGTAATGTCAGTACATCGCAACTGCGGTGATGAATCAGTGGGAGCAATTAAATAGGGATGTTACTCTGATGAATGTTTCCTTCGGTGCAACCTTCCACATAACCAGACCCTGGCTGTTTGTATGGAATTCATAGCATCTTAGTAGAGATTATAATGTCCCAACCAACTACTTAAGCACACAGAGGTTTCAAAATGGTTTTCCAGGAATAAGCCATATAGGAAAATTATAGGGATATATAAAGAGACAACATGGCATTAAAGTGAAAAAATATATTCTTTGGTTTAAACCAATTAATAAAAGTCTATTCTATGGTGATAGCATCTAAAAAATTACCATATATCTAATTATAATAAGTTCCTAATTTGTTAAATGTTTGACAATTTGAATGTTTGTAATTAAGAAAGGGTTTGAATGTTACCGCTTTTAGGAGTCTTACTGTAAGTTTTTTTGTGTGGCCAATATTTTGATTATGGCACGTTTTCAAACCATGCATTACCACTAGAAAACAACTTTTAATAACCATCTAAGGCTTTAAAGTTCTCCAGCACACAAGTGGGGGTTTTAGGGGATGGAACTAGCTCAATACGGTCCCCCAAATCCAAGATACAGCAAGTCAAATGTTTGTTTTCGTATACTGTACAGTTATTTATGTATAGTAAAATAGCTGCTTATTGGGCCTTAATAATTAACTCATTAGTTATTTAGCTTAACAATGATAACATGCCATTTTCCTGCAGAGGGTTCTCAGTGGTTTTTAATATCAGTCACATATAAGGAGGACCACCCAAGCTGGGACTGAATCAGGTTTTTAAGCTTAAACAACTTCCTTTTAAAAGATGTTGCATCTTTTGAGTACAGTTTAATTGGAGAAGGGGTGTTTACCCTTTAGTTCCCCCCCACTGTCCAACAAATAAAATTTAAGTAATCTGGGTGATAGTAACTTCTCATACATGTTTCCAGCCTATCTTAAAAAAAGAAAAAAAGAAAGTCTTCAGATTGGAGAATTATTAGCCCACAGAGTGGTTGATTTTAAAAATATTTCTTGATTGACTCTGCATATAGCTAAATCTCGTCCTCGTATGGATTTGATGTTTCCTGCCATAAATTTCACTATAAATACTGCCCAAATGTTGTTTTAGTTTCAATTGTTCTGGTTTATCTGGCTCCTCTTTAAAATGCAAAACCTGCAACGAAATCCTTCACGGTTCTTGGCTATTTTGGTGATAACATTAATGTTTCCCGTGTGTATTATTGGACATCTGTCCTAATTAGAAAAAAAAAAAACACTTATAGATCCCACAAATTTGACGTTGGCTGCCAAACGCTTTGGGGAATATTTAGCTAATTAAAAAAGACTTACCCATAACAGTTTTAATCTCATTTAACTGTTAACTGCAATATTTTGTGAGTTATAGAGCTGACTTTTTTCTTTAGCTTAGACTCTCATTAAAGGGGACTGTGGTCCAAAAATTAATATTGATAGGAATTGGGGCTCTCCTGAGAATGTTTGCAAATTTAATTTTCCATTGTTTATTTTGCATGAGTTTTGTTGAAGATATTTACATTTTTGTGTGTAATATGGCATCAGCATCAACCATGGCCCCTGCACCTTCCTGCTTTCCTTCTGCTTGAACCAGTTGCCAGGACCCCCCTTGGCCCATTCTTTAACAGCACCAACGTGTGGCACCAGCCCACATGTGAGTTCATAAGCCCCTACACCCGTGGGGCATAATGCCCCTCCCACCCACGGTGGGGTCTGTGGGCCACACAGATTTACCCCCCCCTTACCAGAAACCTCTGAGGAAAACAAGCCTTTTCAGGCAGAGTTGAGACGCTGGCCTGAAAAGCTTTTGTTCCACTATAGTGGGAGAGAGGGCTTGTAGATTGCCCTTACCTACTCTGTCAGGGGGACTTCACACAGCGCGGAGGAGGAGGCCTGTACTCCTGCCCCACTCACATCCGAGGGACCTCTGAGGCTTGTGCTCGCCGCAGCCACTGTGGCAGGGAGAAAAGCCTTAGGAATGTCCAGTCAGCTCCCATACCCATAAACTTTCTGGTCAGGTCATGTCTTATATCTGGGACTGTGGAGCACGAAGTAAGAGAGGTGGTTGATGGGCTCGTTTTAAAATTAGGAAACTGGCCTTCTCATTTACACTCAAATTGTTTGGAGACCAACAGTTTCAATGTAATTCGTAACACTTTATTCATCGCCTGATTAAAATATCAAGAAATCCTTGTACTTGAATAGTACACACATTTCGATAAACACATTTACTACTATCTTCGAACAAAAAAATTAAAATCTGCAAGGGGACTCATTGAGTCAATGGGAGTTTTAAAATCGAACACCTTTCACCTAACAAAAGCGTTATAAATAGCAATTTTAACTACTGTAACTGGACTCATGGACCTTGGAAAATGTTCTGGTGGGATCACGATTCAATGCCCAAAGTTTTGTTTTTTTTGTATTCTGCGAGTAATTTTCGAAATTTTAGAAATTGCAATTTTCAAATCATAATTTTTTTAAAATTTCTAGAAAATTGATGTCACAATGGTTTCCTGAAATTCCAACGTTTGGGACGGTGTCTGTGTTTATGTAGCAAAGAGTAATATGTACACGATATCTGTCAATAACTAATCCATGCATGCACTGATCAGTTTTTCCTTGTATAAATTAAAAGAAATGTAGTGATCCAGGCTTATTGGGGTAAAATTATAAGTAGGCATTAAATGGCTTCTAAATGTTTAGGTTAACTTTATATGTTCCACAGTTTTCCAGACCCTGCATTAGCCCATAGGACATGAGGGAATAACTTAAGCAGATCTTGCCCCTGGGATAATAAGATTTTATAACTTATTTTTATTGATAGTCAGCAAAAGCTTTAATGTTTATATTGTGGACCTGGAAGACAGGAATTTAGTAAATAGGAATTCAACTAAGCTGTTCTCTAAACTACTGATGACTTTACAAATCCTTTTAATTTATTCCTATGTATTAAATTGTGAGGGGGTGGTGTGTGGGGGTACTGGGGATTATGTTAATAATTGCAGGTTGTGCTCTAAACAACCATTACAGTAGGGAACGTCTATTTATAAAGAAAATTGTTATAACCCTGACCGGCTGTAACACATACGGATTATCCACAATGTATTTTATTACCACGCAGAAATCAAACCGATTGGACTTTGCTACTATTTTATGACAGTCAGTCGTAAAACAAGTGCCGTCAGGTCAAAAATGACCATAACAGTGGGCTGTCGAAGGAGGAAACTCCGATAACTCTGTTATGGGTCGAAGAGAAAAGACGGGGTACATCATAAAGGAAAACTCCGATAACTATCTGTTATAAATACATTCCGATAGACGATTCAGATATTAATTTAATTTTTCATGTAAGAATAAAAATTATATCTTGTAAAATGGAACGTAAAAAAAAAAAGATTATATTTGATGTATTAACTGTACATTTTTACCGTGGAACTTGAAAATAAGAAAATTCAATTTTCATAAAAACCATTCTGTTAATAAGCCAAGTTTTCCCGACTCACCTCTTACCTGCTCGCACGATATTTTAATATTCACAATTTCCCTAGACATTTTATCTCCTTCTGTCTCCTGCTGAGAGCTTTGCACACTGCTGGTTTTGAAAGCCTACACAATAAAAACTTGGATGGAAACTGTAAACTGTGATAACTACAGTTCCCTCTAAGGCGCTGCTCCATTTTTGTTATGACCTGGGATGAATCAGTAGGCGGGAAATAAAGCTATCTTGCTAACCTTAGATTAATAGGGGAAAGTTGCAAACAACTAGAATTTTAAACAAGTGTGACCTGCTTCTTCCTCGCTTTCCCCCGGGGGTGAGGTTATTTACAGAATATAAATGGTCATTTTCAACGTAAGAAAATGGTGTTTTCTATAGGGTGATCCCACACTTGCAACGGGCCCCTTGGCGCAAAAAGGCGTGCATTGCGAACGCTCCAGTTTGCACGCATTCCCAGTGCAAAGTCGATTGCGCAAAAACTGCAGAATCACACACGCTCAATAAAAACAGATCGCTGTGCGTGCACAGTCTCGAAAAGTGTGGGCCCACATTCCATTGGGCCACACTATAAGTGTGCGGCTTTAAGAAAGCGCAATCTTATCGCACTTTAAAGAGCATCAGTGGTGGTCCGAGCCCTAAGTGTGTTGGCCAGTTGCAAGTGAGATAATTTGGTGAATACAGATATAATTGTGATCTGTTTACAGGAGTTTAATTCCCTCAATTACTGTATGATGTCTGCTTGGCTGACTTCAGTATTACACTAATAGTCAGTAGTATACATTAGAGATGAACGGAACTGCAGTGGTTTTGTTCTAGATGTGAATCCACAGACTTCTGAAAATCCTATTAAACCCACATTGATCAGAATCACAGGTATTCGTACATCAGCTCTAAACTTGTTACTTTGTCCCCCATAAAGATATAACTTCTTATTACATACCTGTAGTTCTAAAAGAAAGTCCTTCACATGGATGGGCCCGGTTCGCGGTCTGAACCCGGATCCGCCGCATTGATTTATCCCGTTCGCCGAATTGGCGTTAATTTTTTCCGATTCCGTTTTCCGAACCCGTTCCGTATTCACACAATTTACGAATACAGCGTTCTTGATTTCAATGAATGACTGTATTTTTGAAAAATTTCAAAGAATACGAGGATTTCTCGAAAATACTTTTTTATTCGGATAGTTTTCACATTTCGTCTTAAGATCCTACAATGCAACTCAGGTCAGTATCTGGACATAGCTGCAATAGTAACCATATAGGAATCATATTTGGCACAGTGTTTTCCAGCTAATGGGGCTAGATGGATTAAAAAAACAGGGAAATGTACCGGTTGAACGAAGACTTCCTGTGTCCAATAAAACTTGTTTGGACCAATTACTGTGCATCTCTACTACAGGGAACGTGCCATCACCGTTTGCTGTTTTCATTAATATACAATATATGGTAAAACATGGCCACCAAGATCAAACAAACTAAAAGTGTTCATGGGGAATCCACATGCACCATGGCATAAAAGAGAAGTGGCAATAGTTATTATTAAAGAGAGAACCATAGTGGGAACAGAGGTTTTTTTTTTTAAAAGCAGGTGTTTAAAAGAAAAGTAATCTGGAGCAGAGGTTAGAGAATTGATATCCCTACCCCCAATATTGGGGTTTAGACACAGCAGAAAAAAAAAAACTGCTTTGCCCGGCTTACTCTTTACTTCCCAAGCCGTATCTTTTAAAATCAGGTAAAGTGCCAGGACACTAGCTGGCAGGTACAGGATTAATCCATTCCGTTGCCCCAGGAATGTTACAGATGTAGTTGTTCCTTATAATATACCAAACATAATTTTTTATATCAAAAATTTTTTTGCCTTTAATTTTCTAACCTGGGCATTTGTTCCAATCTGTCCCCCAAATGGAGGGGGGGCCAAAGAAATGTGGCAAGCAAGCATGTAGTAAAGGAAACCACTTTGAATAGTTTAATCTCTTAACTAAGGGGGGTTACACTACCACTATTTTTAATCCGCCCGCGTATGCCACTAGTGACGGTCCTGCCGGACCCAAATACAATGTCAGTGCACACAAAGTAAGTGGCGGGACAGTTTTGCTGTGCCACGACTGTGGGGGTCCAAAGGAGGACCCAGGCGAACCGGCCGTGGATTTTCTGGATGTCCGCCAATCTGCCAACCGAAAACGGTTGTGGTGCCTGCATCAATACAAAAAACCGATCAAAATTTGGTACGAGTTGACCAATTCATGGTAATATTGGGGCCCCCCGAAACATTGTGGATGGGTGGACCCATCCAAAAGATTCATCAAACACAAACACCATCTTAGGATCGGAATAATCCAGTGATGGTTTTGCGCTACATATTTTTAACTCCTTTCCACATTTTATTTCACATCGGTTTACATAGGCACTTGATGTTCTTAGACTCTAAGTCTGACAGGCGCTGCTGTTTACAGAATGGCCACCTGCCTGATCTTACAGACTGTTCCTGTACTATGTTCTCATGGTTGCAGACTATTTCCTTCTATTAACAAGCAGCGTGATATGTCCCCCTAACTGAATTTACCAAAATTACCAATTTAGCCCAAAGCAAAGCAATTAAGGAAGTCCTATTACCATCCAATACATTTTTAATATTATCGTCCTTATTTTGCATGAATCATATTAGTCATTTTTGGGGTTGTGGTGTTAATAGTAGTGTTGGTCTCTTGCTTCATTGTTAAATTGAAGCCAATATTACATGGAATTAATAGATGCAGTACGTGCATGAAAGTGGACATTTAATGTAATTGAGAAGTAATGAGTAAACGGACTGTGGGCATGTGGGATAAATATCAATTTTGTCTCGTATACTTCTCAGTTTCCCCCTAGGTAATTTTTCTTGTGAAAAAACCACGAAGGAGATTTGTCATTACACATGACCTTGCGATCTGTGTTGGTATCCTGACTTTGTTTTTAATATCCGACCTCCTCGCGTTCTGTTACCATTGGAGTCAAGATATCCTGCAGCTTTTGGTCAAAATGGGGTTCGGAACTTTTTGCACTGTGCGGACGGGCCCAAAGGGGTTTACAGGGGGCCTCAGTAGGAGCCCACAGCCCATTCATCCAAGAAAAACAGAGAAAATGGCGTAAAATTAAATACAAAACCAAATGGGGGACAGTGAGAAATTAATGTAATATAATAACAAAGGGAGTCATAGTAGTTGGAGTTAATATAGGTTGTAATGAGGTAATATAGAGATACTAAAAAGTGTTTGGTGGGCCCCCTGGTCCTCCAGATTTTATCTGGCAGGGCACCCCCAACAGTTATGGCTAATCTCTGTTTCACACTCTATAACCATATTGGAAAACAAAGCCCTTCATGTTAATTTGATGGCACAGAAAGAGGCAACGGATTTCTTTAGGAAAAGGCTAACTATATTTCTATATGAAGAAAAAATGTTGTTTTTTATATTGACCATTACTACATTTTTCGTTAATAGTCCCACATCTGAACCATATATTATTTCCAGTCGTCACTCAGGCCATATTATATCATAGCGCCTTCAACTGTGAGTCAGTTTTGGCAAGTTGGTTGTGGAAAATTCTTAAAATCCCCCATTCCCTCCCCTCATTGCTGCCCCTTAGTGCTTCTGAGCAACTTGTGCCCCTACATAAAAAGAGTCTGGTTCAATATTAAAAAGAGGGGAAGTGGTAAATAAGAGAACGGGGGAATACCTTGAGGCACTGCGCAACTGAGTAATGTTTTGAAGTATGCAGGGCCGTACAGCAGTCATTTTTTATACCATTTCAACGATTTGATGATTCAGCCCCCTCCTTCCATTTGAGTGGACTTCCCAATTAATGGACATTTTTAAAGAACGAAGGCTGAGGGTGCTTGTCACGAAAAGTTTTCAATGATTCTTATTTAAAGCTGCATAAATCATGACAAGATCTCAAGATGGATGGCATCTGAGCCATCTAAAAGCGTTTTTGGTCGCTCCTTAGGGAAAACTCTAAAACCACTTTTTTGTAACTCCAAATCTTGAAACAACCCCCCTAAAAAAAACCACAGATAAGCTTAAAAAATAAAAGAGTAACAACAAGAATAAAACAAGTTTCTGCAATAGCTAAGGGACAGAGCCGCTCAGAAATATGGTGTGACCAAAAACCGTGTGATACTGGGAATGCTGTGAAAGTAAGCACAAACTATATGTTTATTTAGGTCGATTTCCCAGCGACCCTTATCCAAACCCAAGTTAAGAACATATTACTGGTTACATATCATGATGCTCTACCTTTCGGTTCTAGTGTTGTGCTGTGGCTTTAGTTGTCCGTTTAATTTAAACCATTTACTGTCTAATAAAACTTAACAAATGTGCTTAAGAATTCAAACACAACTAATTATCGAAAGCAGGAGATATTCAGGTATGTTTCCTCTATCCGGGGATACTTGGACATGGACATCCTCTCCTATTAATAGTGGAAAAAAATTCCAGCTTAGTTTAAATAAGGTGGGGGCGTCAAAAAATTGTAACATGCTGGTTTACTGGTTTGCTACAGTTAGAACACATTTGATAGCCTCTGTGGTTTGTTGAGATTAACACAACAGGCACAGTTTACACATTTTAGTACCTTTTATTAAGTAAAAACCCATTTTAAAATGCATTATTTATATTACACATTTATTATAAATCCGAAGTAGTCTAGATATTCTTTTCTTTTTGGAAAAGTAAATGATCCACCTCTTTCATAAACCCTGCTGTGTCGGAGTAGAGTCCACCAACTCGCACACACATCCAGGGCAATTTGCTTTGGTATATAGGTGCAATCCTCCAAATACTCCTCCCTACCCAGGGGTGAATGATATCCAGAAAGAACTAGATAAGAGGAGCACACTACTTGCAAATATACTGATTTATTGAGCAAATGACATGCATCCATTTGGGAGGCCTCTGTTGAGGAAGGGGGCAGCAGGCCTCCAAAACTTTGCATGTTGTTTGCATATAAATTGTTTGTTTGCAAGCAGTGGTCCTTCTCTCTCTATTATCTCATTAGTAATAGAGCTATTTCTGTAATGGTCCTTCTTCCCAAGAAGCACCACTTCCTTTAAATGTTCCTAAGGATGGATACACACCATACAATATTTTCTGTCGGACCGACTTTTACCGTGTATCGGTCTGTTGACGAAATATTGTATAGTGTGGGTGCCATGGCCACAACGATCTCGGTTGCCCGTTCCTCTGGATCAGGCAGGACAGGGCTATGAGTATGCTGGGACAAATGTCTTCCAGGTGTTACCCAGACTAAACAGTAATTTCTACTACTGAAGGATGATGGATGGGTCTAAATGCTCAGATCTACTATAAATATCAACTTCAAAATGGTATTGAAAAATACAATCATAGTATTCTGTGCATTTGGCCAACAGAAGTTCACCGATAAGATTCATTCTTCCTTCTGTATTATAAATACAGTCCTGTTGTGAACGTGTTTTTAAATAGATTTACTCTGTGACCTGATTCTGTGTTTTTCTTATAGAACACAAGAGATAGGTCATACTGCTGCCCCCTAATTCATCATCTACAAGGGAAAGGAGATGGGATTTATGCTGTTGCTACTAGTATATTTACTTTTGCCTTGGTTGTCCTTCAGTGATATTTTGCTTACTTATTCAAGATTTACAGACTTTCCCCCTGTAATAAAATGTAACTTTGGTATATGGTTTGTGTAATTTTCTGTCTTCCAGTAGTAGCACACTAATCAATTTTTTTTTAATGCAGAAGAGTTCTAATCATTAAAGCTGGCCATACACTAGGATAAAGCAGAAGGTTACATACCAAATTGGGGTGGGGGGAGCGCTATCATGTGCCTCGTCCTTCGACCGAGCCCTGGTGCCCCCCACACACTAGGCAGACATTAGATAGATTGATGAGATATCTATCTAATGTCTAAAGACCACATCTTACAAGTAGCGGTTTTTATCTTGAGATGTTCCTATCTGACCCATTCATTTTGTGATCTCAAATTGATTCCAAATTGATTGTATGAAAGAACAGCTAGGCAGTTCTTAGATGGATTGACATTTGTCTTATGAGAGATGGACATCTGTCCTAATGTCTTACGTAGTGTTGGGCACTTGGATCAGTAGATCTAGATAAATCAGTATATTTATAATTTAAGGTTTCAGATCACCCAACCAGCAAAGAGCAACTAGAACCTAAACTGAAGAACCACATTTAAAAATGGAATTGCATCATCATCTACATTCATTTTGCTATGGTTGATAACTCAATCAAGGGCAATGGGCTAAGCTGTTTTATTTCTAGAATCCGTGTATTTCTAGTTGTTTTCTATAAAACGTTGCAGGGACTGTTTAGTAAATGCATCCCTTTTTGGTACAGATTGTGTAATAATTGTATTTGGCACCAATCAATTAAACATCAATTTGGACAGTTTAGTAAATATTTCTGTACCGACAGGTTTGCTGCTCCATACTTTTCTGTGCACAGCAGCAGCAGAAGGGACAGGACCGTCAGCATCGTCATTGATGGCTAAGAAGCGATGGTACTGGTTCGTGGGGGGAATTACTTTAATTTAAATTTTAGTTTTAGGGGGGCTCTTTAGGCGGATCGACCAATCACTTAAAACCATGTCTGTAGTCATGTACATATGTTAGTATCACTGGCCAAAACTGGTCGTTCATTAGCTGCTTTGGCTGATAAAAATCTGGCTGGCCAAGCACACTTTAATCTGGTTGAATGATATCGGGATATTTTCAATATCATACAATTTTTTTCCGCAATCCGTTCACACCAATTCGCATCAAAACTTAACAACAGACAACGGGCCCTCCCGCAGGCTTGGAGGCCAAGCCCTGACACCCACCCCCAGCTCTATCAGCTGGGCCCTCTCGGCCCCCCTGCCCTCCAGCACAGTAGGGGCTGCTGGTAACTTTACTGAAATAATTGTCAGGTAAATCGTACGAACATTATCTGACGTGGGTACAAAGGCTTTAGGATTCCTTAGCAACAAATCCGAATCTGAACGGACATCAACTTCTTTTATACCTGATCTTCATACTACCCATAAACTCACAGAAACTCGGTATTTTGCTTTAAGAATTTTCTTCTTCAACAACTTTTATTCTGTCTTTAGTGTCTTAAATGATTTTTTTTGTTCCCTCTATCTTATAGACCATAATGCCATTTACTTCAGTTCCTTTATTACGTATCGATTTAAGCATGATAGTTTGTCATTTTACTTTTTGAATTTATCATCTTGGGGAATCATCGAGAAATATAATAGTTATATCATTTTATCTCAATCATATTGTTTATTCACTTTAACTGTATATGAAAAAAGTATCAACTTAGTTTATGACTTAGTTGATGCCACATTGCACTGAACGTTTTACATTTTGTCAAAATTGAACTTTTTTTATTACCGCACAGGTTTTTAGTTATTTGGACATTTGCAATATGTTATTGAAAACTAGATCCCAACTTCCTAAATGATTAAAAGTTTTTCATCGAATTAAAGACATTTTGCCCACCTACCAGCACTC
>JAACNH010002948.1:0-33208 GCA_019447015.1 Hymenochirus boettgeri
TCGGATTGCTTTCTTCAAGTTCAGTCTAACTTTATATTTTTTTCTTTTTTTATATTCTGAACATGCATTGTCTACAGTGATGAAAAAAATAGATAGGATTACATAAAAATTACTTTACATGAAATATACAATAAGAGCTTTTTAAAATTTGCACATCAGTACGGATTTACTTCTTGCCAATTGTAATTAAGATTTATTGCAGTAGTACTAAAGAAATAATGAAAATGTATTGTAATATCCACAATATGATAAGTTTTTAATTGAAGGATAATAATCTAGTGATCTAATGTACGGGTATGCTGCCATTTGTCATAGAGGTACTGTAATAAATGGCCAGGATGCCAGGTACTACAAGTATGCTTTAGGAGAAGACGTAAAGTCCGGGAATTGCAGGACACAGAGGCGTGGGAAATGTAGGCTGGATGCCGGAACAAGGAGCTGCTGGGAACTGTAGGTGGATGCTGGAAAAGGTGCTGCTTGAAAAATGTAGGCTGGATGCCAGAACAAGGAGCTGCTGGGACTGTAGGCGGGATGCTGGAACAAGGTGCGGCTGGGAACTGTAGGCTGGATGCCGGAACAAGGTGCTGCTGGAAACGGTAGGCTGGATGCGGAACAAGGAGCTGTGCTGGGAACTGTAGGCTGGATGCTGGCAAAGTAAGTACTGGAGATTGGATGCAGGCAAGGTAAGTAACTTGAGACTGGATGCAGGCTAGGTAAGTAACTGGAGCGGAAAGGTAGGTACAGGATCCAAGCAGGTGAGTACAGGAGCAAGGAAGGTAGCAAACGCTACAATCGGGCACCGGGTCCACGGAGGACACCGGGCGGAGCAGCAGGTAAGTTCGTGACAGGTACTCTTGGTGAATCTGCATTAATGTTATAATGGTAGACCTTTTGCAGGACAAACAAAATTACACTAAATTCGAACATTAAACTCTTACCAAATATAGCAATGGTAATAAAATTTCTACCAGGCCAGGTTAGAAATGTCTTAACATCTCTAACCTGAGAGCAAAATAAAAAAAAATACAGTAGAAAGACTATTAGGAATTCCAAAATAGCACTATGCAAAACTGCAGATAGCTCGGTATTACTGATGTCAAAGTGTACAGTCTGTACCTATAAACATAAACATAGAGATGGGACTATCAAGTAAAAACTAACATATGTTTGAAAAACTCAAAGACCAGACAAAGACCAGAACAGCACAAAAAACAATGAATTGGCATCAAAACACCCAGATGCATTTCACACAAGAACATGATAAAGGCAAGCCCAGCCCTGAAATGAAAACTTATATACAGGTAATCACCCCCAAAATCCTAAACTGTAATAGTTGAAACCTGAAATATATAAGTCTAACCTGAAGTCCTGTTCCCTGTTTCTGCTTCCTGTTTCTTCTCCATTAGCAACCGGTCAGTTGTGGATTGACAGTTGACATCACAGCAATGACTGAATGTAATCCCCTGTTGCCTCTTCTGAGCATGCCCAGGTCAGTACAGGTCAGTACAGGTTTCTAAATTGCTCAGTTTCCATGAGGCATCAGAAGCAAAGCAGGCTACAGTAATGAATTCATAGGACAAACTATGATTATCGATGTTATTTAAAGAGGCATATCTTCTAAAAGATGTTTTATGAGGGTGGAGTTGCCCTTTAATCTTCTAATCTCAAAAACCATATAACGAATGTACAATTTAAGAGTTTCACTCATTAAATTGAGGTTGAGCTGCCTCTTTGTAAGAGGGGTTGCCATCCCTAAAGCAAACAATGTACCGACAGCCAAATGACAGAATTGCAAAGTACCGAAGGTACTGGTACATCTGAATTTTGGGGGCAGGGAAAGTAAAGTGCCTTGTGCTAGAGTACTCCTAATGGTATCAATAGTACATGGTGACATTTTAAGTTTGGAGGCTGCATTGCAGCATTAAGGCCTGGACAGTAATCATAATAAAATCCACCACAGGATACTGCAAAATAACGTGACTAAAAGTCAACAATAAAATCGTCATTAATGGCTAAGCAAGAAATCTTCTAGAATGAGCAAGATCTGCTATTAAGAACTCGTTAGGGGATACATAAAACTAGTATTGTGCTGAAAAAATACTGCATGAGGAATCAATGCCAGAGACATGTAGACAGTCACAAGATATACATTCTTGAGGTTATCTCTGCTAAAGGGGGCAATACAAAATATAATAGTTCTGGTAAAGGTATATTGATTCTAATGACTGCTGTAGTTATTGATTGGTTTAATACCCATCAATGTAATTACATTTAGCAGTATTTAGTATTGTCAAACCATGGTTTTATAAGACTTACAATAACTATGACAAATATTACATAATTATGCTGTGGCTTGGTAGTGCTTTTCACTTGCTATTTTTTTGGAAGGATATTGGAGCTGTAAATAAAGTTATTTTTGGAAGTTATTAAAGTTATTTAGATTTTAACAAAATAAACGCAAAGATCTATAGAAAATAAATGCATTAAACATCTCTAAAGCTGGGTTTAAAATGCCAGATTTTTGAAAGATGACAGACAGGATTCTTTTTGTTCATTTTTCAAAAATCATGATACACACAGTCCTGAGCGTTCTCCCTTTGCACTGCATATACACAGCATGGGGAGAACGTTCGGGACTGTGTGTTTCCCTACACTACTGAGATATTAGATAGATTATTGTTTGTTTACAGATGAAGTCTAATATATCTAATACTTAGCATGGTCACTTCCAATGACCTTCCGGGGTCCTGTCTCACCCATTCCTTTTGAGATGAATTGACTTGAGATGTGCAGGAACGTTGAACGTTTCAATGTATGGGCATCTTAGCCTAGTAAGACCTTCCAAACAAACAATCTCATTTGGTAGTTTACATAGCAAAGGACATGAGAAAATTGCTGGTTGTTGTGTGCAGGGAATCAGTGCACTGACCAATCTGCACAAACTGGTGGGTCTGTGTCAGATAAACTAGGGCCCACAAGCAAATCATTTTTGTTCATTGTGGGTGGGTGTGTGACCACTCAGAACAGACAGGAGAATCTTCCAGATGTTTTCTGCTTGGAGGAAAAATATTTTAGCTGAATTTAAGCTTTGCGAATGGTATATACAAGTAATAAAAAATATCTCTAAAACACAGGAGAAATTAAAAAATAAAAGTAAATGCAATAGTGCTAAGGCCTTAATTTTGTTATTTTCTAAGGAATTTAATGTGGAATAATTCTTAAAGTCAGCATTATTATAATAATTCTAACATGCAAAACCCCTCTTCTGTAACAAACATCCCACTGTAAGCACGGAATTACAGTAATTAAATCAGAATCTGTCTTACTGTAGGACCTAGCGCTATACTTATAATTGTGCTTAATGTTCTACAGAACAAGGGAAACCTAAAAATAGTTTAACTTGCACAAGACTGATTTCCGATGAAAAGTTGAGGTGAATTAAGTGATAGCAGTTAAGGGTTTAGCTGAATGGTTAGCCAGAACCCTCTCTAGTTATGGGTTCTAAATGTTCTCATGTGATAGAATTTCTGTTCTGCCTAGAGATGGCATCTGCTTCAGGCTGGGAAAACCCTTGATTCTAAAATCCAAAATTTGCCCGAAACCGAGCAGATCGTTCAAATTTCGGGATGTATTTTTCAAGGGTTATTGAAAGTGCAATGTTATTTACAAGGGTTATCGAATGTATGAGATTACTTTCGACAACCTAGTACATTTAGTAAACCTACAATCGGGAACTAAAAGAAGCTCTGGTCGTATTTTTAGGGTTCTCGAACATAGATTATTTTTGAGGGTTACCGAAAATAACCCCGTACATTCGGTAAACTGCGAAAATACATTCCAAACCCTCAAAAGTACGTACCATTTCAGATATTCGCCTTCCGAATATATTCGAGATTATTGAACAAAACTTCAGAGTTTTGGAAATCTCTATTCACCATTAACCAAACTTGGAGGGGGCCATATTTATAAACCGTGTATCGCTTTTTAGCGATACTACTGGTTGGTTAATTACAATCACGGTCGTAAATGTACGATTGTGATCGTACATTTACGACCGAACGTTCGTTAATTCTACATTCGTATCATAATTTACGATCGGTATCGTACAGTTAAGATCATAAATTTAGGTACCTATTGTTAAAGTCATGATATCACTAAAAAGTGATACTGCTGCTTTATAAATATGGCCTTTGAACCATGTATGATGAACTACAGTTCCAAAATACATCATAACCATAATCATTTCTCATTTTGTTATTACAGAATTTCTTTAGGATATCCCTTAAATTAGTTCACTCCTACTATGTACTTCCGTTTATTTGTGTAAAGCTGGGCTGACACATCAAGTGACTGATATTTCAGTGAATTGGTTGATTGGGCTGATAATTGAATGGTTTCTGGACATCTGATCACTTGTTCGTCTGAATGTATGATGGATGGTTCAGAAAACCACTATAGTGTGGGCCATAGAGCTTGGGTCGCAGTGAAACTGTTGGCTGCAGCTACTTTTGCCACGACGACAGTACTTTGTCTGGGTGAAGTACCAAATGGGCAGGCGGGACGAAGAATTTAGGTGTGTACCCAGCCTTATGTACATCTACTCTTTCGTGCTGAGTTCCTTGTAGAGGCAGTATCACTAAACAGATAAAATCCCAGTACTAAACCCAAGTCAGAATTTATGTTGCAATTCTCTAGAATCAGTCTTCCCAAACGCAAACACAATCCCCCTGTTTTTAAAGAATTGCAACAAATGAAAGAAGGTAGTTTGATTTCTATATTGTCCCCACAAAGATGTCTGGAAAGGAAATCCAAACTTAATTTCTTATAAATTGAGTAGAACATTAATTGACAGATGGTTAATTACAACAAGAAAGGTTGATGGCATTTAGGAACATTATATCAATAAGTTACATAATGTACTTTTGTTTACACCCCCCCCCCCGTTCTTCTTAAAAACCTGGTTTTCTTTTCAGTGTATAAATACAAATCCAATTGAACATTCTTAAAATTCAGCTTGAAAAATACAATAGAAGAATAGACCTCTAACAAGATTGAATTTGCTGTTGTGCATGCTACAGCTGAACAAACGAGATTTGGGAAGTTTCTGTTCATTCGTTGCCTCTTTTTAAAAACAATACCAGTTTAATATAAATGGAAATGAGATTGACATTAGAGTGAACATAAATCTTGATCTTTTGTAACCTAATAATAAAGTCATAGCATTTTAGAGCATAGGTAAATGGGGATTTTATCATCCTCTTAAAATAGGATTTTTGTATAGAGACAGTTTTTAATGACAGTAACCATTAGAATTTTAACGCTATTGTTACTGAAAATTTGGGTCCCAATAACGAGAGGCGGGCATTGTTCCACTGCTATTTTGCGCAGCAACCAGTCAGATGTTAGCTTTTACTGGTGTGCTGCAGGCAGATAATATTGATTGATTGCTGCAGATTATCAGCATTGGCAAATTTTCACCCTATATAACCAGTACAGTACAAATGTACTGTACAAACAGGATGCTTGGCTGTATATCAATCAGGAGGTCTGGGCAAATGGGAGACCAGCTACAGCAGGAGAGTAAGAAAAATCAATCAGAAAATGTGTGATGATGACTACTAAAAACCAAATAAAAAGAGGCATCAATGCTACTCTGGGTTTGGTGTAATTTGATATAGGTTAACCATATCAAAGCACTCATATGCTTGTGGGGACTGGGAATACCTTTTGCAAAGGTTATCCAGATTTGGATGCTCTTTAGTGTGAGTAAATCTTTTTTTTGCTACTCTTCCCCACAACCCACACGTATGAAGGATGCAAACTACTTTTTGAGATAACATAAACGGGATATTTAGATTCTGAATGTAGCCAGTAGCCACATCCTGATTATTAAAGTATATGCACAGTATGAAAAGAGGATTTGGTTATGATTTTCTTCTTTTTTTTTCAACTAAACTGTTTTTGATTTATTTTTTAATTCTTTGTGTCAATTACCAGCGGTAAATTTGGCTTATTTGTCACCTGCAAGGTGTTAGACTTCTTACTGCTGAATCTGTAGTGGTGCAGGATGACATTGTCTAGTGCTACAGCTTGTTTCCACTGCACATACGAGAGGCTGCGATATATGAGGTCCATTACCGCTGATGTATTGAGTTCATAATGTTGGGACAGAAGACCGGAGATACAGTATAGTCCATCCAGCTAACTTACCTATTGGGAGAGCACCACGTGAGCTCCGCTGTACCCATTGCACTTAAGAGTCTAGTATAATTTGTTTTATGACCTAATAGAGGAGAATAGATCTATAATACCAATTTGTATTAATTTTTAGGGATTAGTATATATTGATTTTTGCTATGAAGTAATATATGTATTAAGTAGCTGGCCAGATTTAGGTTTAAATTATTGGAATATCTGAGCATTGGCATTAAAAAGTCTATATTCTGAATATCATTGACCCAGTCTGTTATTCCTACCCAGGGTATATTTAATTATAAACATTTTGTCCTCTGTTAGATCCTAATGTTTGCTTAATACATTTACTTTTCTGCCATCCTTGTGGTCTAATAGAGGAATACGGTATAAGGAGTTTACATCAATGGTTCACCAGAAGTCTTATTCCAGGTGACATCTGAAAGGTGTTGATTGTGTCAGTTGAATCTTTGTTACATAGGGTTGTAGGAAATTATTGATGTACTCAGGTTACAGCTAAATCAATCTATGCGTGATATGATGTGTCTGTCATTAGGATTCAAAATATTTTTATGTTTTGGGGTAAAATAAATGGGTAACCTAATAGCTCAGATTGTAATGTCTGCTTTGCCCTAACATACTGTACTTTAGGGCAAAGTAGAAGTTCAATCTAAGATTAGGTTACCCCAGATTAGAAGAAGAAATAATTGATTTAATGTAGTATTTCACTGAAATCAACCAAGAGAGAATGGAACAGACACAATATGGCATCCCCAGATGCATTCCCAAGGTGGAACATAGGGAAACTGTCCTAGTAGGAATAGTATAGTATAGTATTTGAGGTTGATAAAAGACATACGTCCATCCAGTTCAACCCATCTAGCAATATCCTCATTTCCTGCCTAACTGGTGATCAGAGGAAGGCAAAAAAAAACACCAAATGAAGGGGGAAAAAAATTCCTTCCTGACATCCAAGTGGCAATCGGAAATTTCCCTGGATCAACTCTACTTTATGTATTAATACCAGTAACTTTCAACATTCTTGTTTGCAGAAACTCCTCCAGCTTTTTTTTGAAACTGACCAATGAACCTGCCATAACAACGTCCACTGAAAGACAGTCCATAGCTTTACCGTTCTCACAGTGAAAAAACTTTCCGAGCTTGAAGCCTAAACTTTTTTCTTCAAGTTTAAGGGATGTCCTTGTGTCCTTTGACATGTTCTATTGGTGAACAATGCCCCAGATAGTTTATTGTATGGCCCGTTAATGTATTTATACACAGAATCATATCCCCACGCAAGCACCTTTTCCCAGCATACATAATTGTAACTTTTCCAGTCTCTCTTCATATTCAAGCTCCCCAATCCCCTATTAATTAGTTGCTCTTCTCTGAGCCCTTTCCATTTCAAAGATGTCCTTTTTGTACACAGGATTCCAAAATGCACGCATATTCCAAATGAGGCCTTGCCAATGCTTTGTAGAGAGGGAGAATTACATTTTCCTCCCTTGAATCCATACCTCTCTTTATACAAGACAATACCATGCTGGCTCTGGTGTTGCCGCCTGGCACTGCTTGCTACCTTAAGTTGGTATCCACCAAAACTCCAAGATCCCTTTCCAACAGGATTCACTTAACACAGAGCCATTTATAGTATAAGCAGCACAAGGATTTTTAAGTCCAAAATGCATCACCTACATTTATCAACACAACATTGAATTTCATCTGCACTTAGCAGCCCAATGTGACAATCTATCTAGATCCCCTGCAATGATTGCACATCTCTTGAAGTTTTAATGGTCGACAAAGTTTTGTGTCGTCAGCAAACACAGAAACCTTGCTGACAATACCCACTTCAAATCATTAATAATAGAGTAAATAGAAGCGGCCCCAGCACAGAACTGTGGCACCCACTTAGCACTTTAGTCCATAATGATGAATGCATTTAAATCACCGGAGGGTAATAGATACATTTTATAACCCAATGAAGTGCGTCTAGATTATTTAAGCATCAAAACCATACCCTTGCCATAGTGATAAGCAGCTCAGATACTAGATGTCTTTGGCATTTTAAACACATTTTAAAAATCCCTTGATGAAGTGACAACTGTCACAAAATGCGTCAGGACAGGGAATCAGTTTTTTGCATGTTTTTCTTATCTCACTTTGATACGATTTGCACAATAAACACGGATTTGTGCACACATTTGAAGACTTGTCACGTTGTCTTTTGTTTGAGAGATGTTATCCCGTATTGGAGGTGCCGGTCCTCCTGGGAATTTGAGTCTCCCGAGTCCCGAGTGCTATGCCGGGTGGTAGATGTAACCAGGTAGGACACTCAATCTTATGTTCTATGCATTTTAAGTATATCTGGATTTCTTGATAGACTTTACAGTAAGTGTTCATTTGCTGTTGTTTTGAGGACAAATAAATCTGTTTCTTTGTTGCAATTATCGAAACCCATTCTGGACCTCTAGTTATAATCTTCACTATTACTGTGTAAGTTTGATTCACACTTTATTTATTAATATGGTCCATAGCAACCAAGTATTTATTTAAACTAACAGTAAATACACAAAGAATGTATATAATAACACAAAACACAACACACGTATGACATACTAGTTGTTAGTATATATCATGCGTCTTCTTCATCTTTTAATCCCAAACTTTGCCTGATATTCTATTCTGTATTTAATCATAATCTCTTTCAATTGTCAATCTTATTTTTGTTTGGGAACCACAAGAGGGAAATTTGTCAATCCATTTTTGGAATGTAAGAAACATTGCAAGACCTACAAAGCAAAATCAAATGAATATGTAAATCGTGCTAATTTCCCCGCACATTTGTGTACCTGAAATGCAATAAAGTTAGCTTAAAGCTCATTTCCTTTTTCCACAGTTTCAATTGATGTTTATTTAAGCTCGTTTCTGCTTTAAAACTGAAAATTGACTTTTCTACCATCTGGAATTTATATTTGTAAAAATTTGCCGTTATTATTTTTTTCCGAAACAAACAGAGGGCGAATTATTCTGCAGAACTGAAATATTTTTTTCGCTTAAATAAAAATCCACAAGTTCCACAAATCTTAATTACCCCTTGTAACGTAAACCATCCAAGAGGAAGCAAGCACATAATGAATGTGGTCAGTGACGTGAACACCCGTTTAATGTGTTCCCATAGCTATGCTAGATAACAGTCCAAATGTATTAAGAAGATTTATTGAATCCAAGTTTGGCATATGTACTTGTCAGAGGGCGCTCCATTTAGAGTTACCACATGACCACTGACTTGTGAGAGAGGGACATGGAATTGTGACTAGAGACCTATATCTGTGACTTTATTCCAGATTACCTGATAACTCAATCATCTGCCAACAATAGTAAACAGCGTGCAGCAGATAAAAAGCAACTTTGTGATTACAGATTGTTAGGTAGATACTGATATTGCTATATAAAACTATAAGACTGGCTATTAAAAAAGACGATTTTTGGTGAACGGACCAATATTTCAGTGTATTGGTCATTGGAACTGTGTTTGTGCTAGTGGCAAACAGTGGGTTCGGATGTGTACCTTAAATGTTCCTATACAATATAAACTTACCATAGGACCATTCCCATGTGTGAGGTCAGAGGAAACTTTTTTTATGATTAACCATAAATAGTTAAAAATTTAATGTTGGTTTGAAAAAAGAAAACAGTCCATTAAGTCCATACCAATACTAGATCATTTAGAAATAGGTTGAAGAGTACCGGACCCAAGACAGACCCCTAAGGAACTCCACTAACTTCACTGGTCCAACTAAAAAATGTCCATTAATGACCACTCTTTGTAATTGTATCAAAGGCTTTTGCAAAATCCAAATAAATTAAATACACTGACACCACCACCCTCCCTTCTCAAGCGAGTCAAGCAAGGTTGTGACAACTGGCATCACATCAAATGACTGACTGCTTTTTCAACCTGCTGCCTCCTCTGCACATGCTCAAGCTTATAAAAAGTTGATTGAGCAGCGAGAATAATTATTTATTTAATTTTTAATTATTTATTTATTTATTCCTACCAGAGTGTGGCAGTGAGTGATTTAGATATTTAGTATTATTTCAGATTTATAGCATTAAGGCTGGCCGGTGGTTCCCCTAGCTGTTAGTTAAAGGATAAGTATGGTGTAAAACAAAGTTTAGTTGGAAGCTGCAGCTTTAAAAAAACTTTTGCATATTTTTTTCTATGCCCCTCCAGAGGCTACGTTTCCTGCTTTAAAGTTGCTGACACCTGGAATCTGTATAGGTGAACATGTAGCCGTCCCCTACGAGTTTCTGGTTCCTCCATCTTCATTTGTCGCAAAAGACAATCTCCGTTGGTTCCGATTGCGCGTGCACACGCATGCCATTGCTGCACACGCAAAGTGATGTTCATCTCGCCGTGCACAAGCATGGGGTGTGGCGAGATGACGTCACATGCGCACACGTCATGTATGTACTGATGTCATGCAGGGCATGTGCAATCAGAACCAACAGAGATTTTTTGAGAATTTTGAAAATTTTGTAAAAAATGATAAAGTGACTTACTGTAAATGGCTCCGTGCCCTCGGAAATTGTCTGGAGAACAGATCAATCTGATTGAAAAAGAATCGTATAGGTTAGTATAGCAATCAGATTCTTTCAGAAATAATTTTAATGTATCCAATCAGAATTCCTTACAAATAAAGGTGAAGTTTTAATACCCTCCAGCTAAAGCCCGTTGTTGCAGTGTATATGTTTTCAAGGACTGCGGCACCATGCTGAAGGCAGCTGACGTGGAGCTCGCTAATGGAGGGGGTAGGTGAATGCTCCCCATAGTCTATTTCTGTATAGGTAGGAGCGCTAAAGTTGAGGAACATCAATTCGAAAATCAATAATTATCGAAAATGCAATCATCATTAAAAGTTCAGAAGTTCAAAATCAGGAATAGTTCTGGTCCATTCAAACTGTTAAGCTTGCGTTCAAGTTCGGGTCTAGTCCATCTCTAGTCATGAACTTCCTACTGTGCTTGTTCAGAAAAAAAATCCTGCACTTGCCTCTGGATTTGAAGCATTCCAATGGGCACCAGGCATGTACAGCGCCAGAAGTGCATTATAATGCAGGGGCTACATATCACTAGCTGGCGAGTCATTTGGCATCCAGACCACTGTCTGGGCCCTCCAGAATTGGTTTGTTAATTAATGAACTTCAACGTAAATGTATGTCCGCAGTCGTACATTATCGCTAAATTATGATACCACGTGTTTTAATAGGCCTCTAAAAGCCAACACTAAATGTCCAAAAAATTTATAGGGGATGTAAGTCCTTAAAAGGGCTTTTGGGTCCCAAATTGTGGGAATACAGGAGTGGTTAACAACAAGTGCTAATCCACCACACTAAAATTCACACACAGAAAGCTCAAAGAAAGCTCAAAAAGCAGAAGAAAAAAAAACCTCATACACTGTCAGGTCTCCACTTTAACATACTGATAAAATGGCGCCGTCTACGCTGCCTTTTATACCCAGGGGGTTAGGACAGAAAGTGGAATTCGGAAAATCTGTGAGTTCGCGGATTCGCAGATCTCGGAGATCCGCCGTGGATTGGGTTTGGATCCGCAACCCGGTCCATCTCTAGTAAGTATGCCAATCAGATTTTTTCTAAAAGAATATGATTGTATCCAATCAGAATTGGTACAATCAGATTCTTTCAGAAAGAATCTGATTGGTATGCTTTCTGATTTGTAACCAATCAAAAATTAGTTACAATCCGATTAGAATCTGATTGTAACCAATTCTGACAGGAAAAAAATGTGATTGGTTAGTATACCAATCAGATTCTTTCTGAAAATTCTGATTGTAATTAAAGGACAACAATATCAAAAAAAATCACCCCCATTACATGTCCACAATTCCAGCAGCTGAAATCACTTACATTTACAGCCGTGCTGCCCTCCCTTAGATATCACACAGCAAAGATGACTGCTAAAAGCCCGCCTCCTAGACGGCCCAGGGCCATGGTTAACATATCACTTGTCATTGGCTGGTGGGAATGTCTGTTACAACCTCTCTCCTCCTCTGCAAGTCAAACAAGCTTGAAATGTCCTGTTGCTAGGATCAGCCTACATAATCAAGCTGATCAAGGGGTGGTGGAGGAGTGTTTTCTCGCTGCTAGCTTGAGTGACAGTTACAAGCAGACAGAATGTTAAGTCCCTTCACAGCTTGGCTAATTGAAGGCGAGAGAGAGGCTCGAAATCAGGGAAAAAATGTAGGGGAGGGCTGCTACATTACTCTTTTTAAAGCAATTTTTTAAAAAATAGCATTGAGCAATACAGGTGTCCTTTAATCAGAATTGGTTACAATCAGATTCTTTCAGAAAGAATCTGATTGTCTGTTCCGAAACCATTTCCCAGGTCACAGAGCCATTTACAGTAAGTTCATCATTTTTACCAAATTTTTAAAAATCCCTTGAAAATTAGAATTTTCCAGAAATTTCTAGAATTTTTGAAATTCTTGAATTTTTTAAATTTTCAAACGCAGTGGATCTAGGAAATCTGCCGCCGATCTGGGTTCGGATCCACAAACTGGTCATCTCTACTAAATAGTACCCAGAGGGGGGTTAGACTATTCCAGCATGTACTGTAATACCATCTGAGATCTCGCTTTTTTAAAGGACAACTAAAGCCACAGAACAACACTGAACCAGAAGGCAGAAAACCTTGATATAAAACCAGTAACCGTGTCATACCTCTCATTGATACAGACACTGGGAAATTTACATAAATAACATAAGGTTTGTGCTTTACTTCACAGCATTCTACTATCACACAGTTTGATCAACGACCATTATGTTCTGCACATGCTCAGTCCTTAGCTGTGGCAGATCCTTGTTACAGTTGGTCACACCCATTAATAATCTCTAGTCAATCCTTTTACAAGTAAGGAAGCATGTGACTGAGGTCAGGAGGTGTGGTCTGACATGCACACACACACAGATACTTCATTCAGTTTTTAACAGGCTTACATTTACATAATACGATTTACTGAAGTGGGATTTTATAGCTTATTGGTGTTTTCGGGAGTTTATTTTCAGATTCTGGATATAAAAAATTGGGTTTAGTTCTCTTTTAAGTTTTTTTTCGCTTTTTGAAGATCATTTTTTTTAAACGTATCAATTCTCTTATTTACCTATAAAGTCAAATGGAGGTCTAAGTACCATATTTTTTATCTTTCAACTTTCTTTTTATCATAGTTATCAAAAGGCGAATTTTCATCAAGGTGAAATTACATAGCAAAAAGTATCACTAATAATTGCTGAAATGTGTCGAAAAGTTAAGTTCAGAGCAATATGATAGTAAATAGCTAACTCTCCAGGTGGCTTTTCAAAGTAGTGTCAAATTGGTTAATACACACTGTACACTTATATTGGTTATTTAAAAATAGCTTAAGACACATGGTGTTTTTTCAGTAAAAGATACAATAAATACCTATTTCGCGGTTAATAAAAAATGTCAAAAATAGCCCTGAAATTTCACCTTCTCTGCTTTATAAATAAGCTCTTAATTCAACACATACATTAGTGTGTTTTTTTGTTAAAGATCCCTTAATGTTGGCAAATTTATGCAGCCCTGGTCGACACTAGAGAGCAACTTTTCTTTTCGCCGAGATACCCGACTTAAAGCAAAGGCTAAAGCGAATTTGTCAATGCACATCCATAGCGAAACATTTAGTGCCAAAAATTATTGTTTTATAAATATGGCGAAAATAACGCTCTTTGCATTGCAATGTCCTGGCGAAAATAGCGACCATTATAAACGTGCCTCTTTAACCTGAGTAACTTGCTATTTTTATAACCTGTATGATGCATAAAAATAAATAAGGATTAGCTTATCTAAAGTGGTTTTGAGTATTTAGCCCTTTTTGTAAGTTAGTATATGCTGAAGAGAATCTAAAAGTAAAATCTTGGGAAGTTTTCCTGCCACCCACCAGATACATAGCATGTGCTAGAAACAATAAAGGATTTGAAAATCTTCAGGAAATCCATACAGATCCATATCCATATTACAATTAGTAAGTTCTCTATTCATTGATTACAACCATTTAGCTAAACGCATACCCTTTATTTTCTGTATATTATTTCTACTAGCAATTAAATTAATTACTTTGAAATGGTTTTGATTATTATTTTCTGTTAATTTCAGTTTATTTAATAACAAGTTGCATCTCCAAATCACAGTGCCCTGCTAAATTGCACATGCCAACATTCACTGGTGACTGTAAAAACCAACCATGACACATTTCATAGAATCGTTTTAAAAATGGATTAGATCTGTCAATCTCAAATAACATTCTGCAGTAGCTATTCTGGAAGCTCTTTACAATATACAGGAGCACAGACATTGGTACATTATCAAAAGCATTCGAACTAGTGTTCCTTGGGTCAATGTAACAACAGCAAATTATATGTGTTTTCGTTTTTGAAGAAATATATTTGTTTTAATAAATTGAGTATTGTTGTCAAATAAAATAAATGCTGGACCCCAAAGGAGTCCTTGAGTTAATCTTCATTTTGCTGGTGATAGTATGTAACAGGGATACTCAAAAACGTCCTAGTAGGCTATACTTACTGGTCTCCTCTGATCAGGTGCAATTCTCCAGGTAAGTAAAGTATAAGTGTAGCTTACGAAATGCACAGACTCAAAGCTGTGAAAAATAGATGACTTTATTTGACCAAATGTGTGCTACAAGTTTCGGGCTAATGTCTTTTCTCAAGCACCTTGAGAGGACTGTAGTCCGAAACATGTAGCACCAGCAAAAGTGAAGATTAAACCCAGGGACTTCTTTGGGGTCCAGCATTATTTTTTTTTTTCTATTTTTCACAGCTTTGAGTCTGTGCATTTCGTAAGCTACAATTATACCTTTACTTACCTGGTGATAGAATGTATTGACTTGGCTAATTTGGGTAGTTGTCACTATATGTGGCTAGAGGTCAATGGGGAATATTTATTATTGCATGTAATAGAACATTTATCTACAGTTGCATAAATACATTGTTTATTACAGAAAAAAATGGGTCATAATTATTTCCCTTTAAGTTTTTTAAGTCCTGTTCTAGCTTTCTTGGCTGATAAACTGTATCAAGCCATCAAGAATTACCTTTCCTTGGGAGATCATGTTAAACACAACTGCTGTTTGTCACAATTTGATTTACTCTGTTGTGAAACTAATTATGCACTGACATAATTCAGTAAAGTAGATTAGATTTAGAATTCTGGTGTCCTATATATAAAGCTGGATGGTATAAGGGTTACTTCCATAATCTAGACATCACTACATATACTGTAGCGTTAGTAATCAAATGTCTTGGTCTGAATAAACATAAGGCTCATTAATCTTGTTCATATTGCCATTTTATTTCCTTCTCTATCCTTGTACAACGGGCCAATTTTTAAATAGGGCTTGTACAAGGGCCAATTTTTAAATAGGGCGGAAATATTGGCTTTTCGCAACAACCGACTTTTTTAACATACTGTATTTCTTCAGCAAATCAAGTTTACTGATCAGTAGTCTATCTGATGGTAATAATGGCCCATGTGTATACAGCCTTGACAGAATCTGAATCTGTTTGAATTTTTGTATTATTTGGCTTCAAGGAGACAAATAATATTTCTCTACCTCTTTCTTTCTTCCTCCTCAGGAATCCGTTAAAGGAGATATTGTGTGTATAAAGTGTTTTTAAAAAAAAGTAGTTGGGACATGGATGTAGGACTGGTAATTCCACCTCCCAATATTGTTTCTGTGAGGGTGCCAGCCCATAGAAAACTGATTCTGCCAGTCTTCCTCCTGGTTCAGCACTATCTTTAATACAGGACTAGTCCAGGACTAACCTTGCAAAGGAAAACTGTAACGTGCTGTAGCTCCTCAATGAAACAATATTGGGAGGTAAGAATAATCAATCTGACCCCCCTGCCCCAGGTACTTACCATTTTTAAAAAGTTCAATGTCTGTGTTATTGGCCATTTACCAACATTCTTTTTGCATAGACTTCAGTGGACAAGCGTCGCAAGTGTAATTAAACTGATTACTACAGATGGACTAGAACTTGAACTTGAACACAAGTTCGAGCAGAACTATTCGAGATCGAAGGACTCGGACTTCTTGAAACTATCCTGGACCCGGATTTCTCGGACTTTCGATATTTTACGGACTTTCAAACATATTAGGCACGTAATATGTGAGTAAAATGTCTACATAACACTACGCGAGTAAATATCGACTTATTGAATCGCGAGTAAAATGTCTATTATACCAATATGCGAGTAAATATCAAATTACGAATCCACGAGCAAATGTCTAACATCAATACGCGAGTAAATATCGAATTATCGAATCTGCAAGTAAAAGTCTATATAAACATATGCAAGTAAATATCGAATTATGGGATATGCGAGTCATTCATGGTATAATTATCGAATGTTCGAATAGCGCTTGTGAGAGTAAAATCGATTTTCCGAAAGTCCTGGATATTGGAACATGTTCCCCAGACCATTCCCAAGTCCCACAGCCATTTACATTAAGTTAACATTGATATTTTAATTTTATTTCATTGAACATTCCAACTATTTGACTCCCATGACTTTAATGGGTCCGTTTCGAACTTCACCCATCTCTACTGATTACATTTAGCTGTGTCACTGATTAGCGGACTCTTGATTGCATTCAGCTGTGTCAGATCTAATCACCTCTAGTTTTCTATGACTGCATTCAGCTGTGGCAAGGGTTTTTCAACTCACAGCACATGCAGAAACTAACATTAATAGAACTTTGTGCAGCATGTTAAATCAAATTCAAAATGTATTCTTAATCTTTTGCTTTCTAGTTCAGTTCTGAAATTTCAGCTGCTATCTTCCAGACCATATTTGTCACTTTGAAATATCTCTTCTACTGGGGCAGTGATGCTATTTAGACTCACACGCATACTTTTGCATATCACATCAGGTTACTGAAATGTGGACAGTTCATTGAAGGTGAAATGCTTGATACTTTGGCTCTGTTCTCGTTTGAGCCTTTCAAGCATTTTCAACACAGAAGGTAAATCCCAAGGGACAACTGCTATACTGTTTGGTAGTTATCATCTTACTACTTACAATTGCATGAAGCTTTCGTAAATTTCACTTTAATTACTGTTTTAGGATTGAAGTTATACTTTATTACTTACATATTCTAAAAAAGAAAAATTCCACAATCTTTTTTTATGGTTTTTTTTGCCTTTATGTAAAATATTTCAATTAAAAAAAAGATTATTTTTTCTGGAATGTGTGAGTGGCAATTTGAATCAAGTCTGGTCTGCTGGCTGTTTCTTAAAAATTTGTCATTTGCCATCTGTAGATGGTGCCATTTTGTATTGCTTTCTCCCAAGTGAAAGGTGCCCTGAGGTGAGTAAGTGAGTAACTCTAGTCACTACCCTATTCAGCAAGGCAATCAGAGAGAATGGGTTTATAAGGTTATGTCACAAAGTCACTCATTTCCAGATGTGTTGGATGAATGGATTTGGATTTGTCTGGTGTTTTAATTGGAAAAAGCCAAAGTGGGAGTCCTGGTACAATTTGCCTCTCTAATTCAACCATCTGGTGTTACTGGGGGACTATGCCAATTTTTGGATCATAGTGCTGATCTGTAGTAATGATAGATGGAGGGTAATTTCTTGGTTTCTGTAGACCTGATTCTTGGGTGTTTTTTAGCCTAAATTAAGTGAGAGATCTGCAATTGGCAGGACTTGAAGATTGAAGATTGCATATTTAATGGTGAATAGGTCTTGTGGTGTGTAGTGCATATTGTGTCCCTAGCTATGGAAGGGGCCCTTCTGGGAATGCAATTCTAGTAGTTTACAATCTGTGTTTGGGAGTGCTACTGATTTGGCTATTGTTTTGGTAGGGTTGACTTAATCCTAACACCTCACAAAATTGAGAGAGGTGTTTATAGAAGGAGAAGAGAGGTATGTGGCTTACTCAACATAAAAAGAATATCATCGCAAATAGGGAAGTCTATAGTGCCCCATTGCACCCCTATGATCTGGGGATCTGCCCTTACCTTGTGCCAATGGATCCATGCATAATGCAAATAATAAAGTGTAGAGAGGGCAACCATGGTAGGTTCAATTTAGTATAAGGAAAGCCCATATTATTGACTTTGGAGAGTGGGCATGATAAGGTTAAAAGGGTTGGGTTACCTTTTTAATTTAATTTGTGGGCCAGCATGGAGTCTGGTTTGTCTCCTTTGCGTAATAATTAAGCTGAGTAAACAAAATAGCTCTCTCAGCTCTGGAGGAGGAAATGAGTGTTGTGTCAATCCCTTAAGGAGGTCAATTTGTCTATATTGGGTTGATTCAGCTGTGGTTTGTGATTTAATTTGAGGTAGATGTTGATTGGTTATTTCAACACAAAAAAATCTTTTGGCTCTGGATGCCTTTTGACGATGTGGCCCGAATCACTGTGTATATGTGGCCCATGTTATGGTGGAAAAAGTGTTTGGAATACATTTTTCTGAAATATTGTTTATGGGAGTCTGAAAGGCTGATCTGTAGGATCTGTAGTGAGCTTTTTGTATATGTGAGTCATTAAAAAATTATTTTTAAATCTCCATGATATTGATACTGAAGTGTGTATGCCAAGGTGAAGTCTGCAGAAATATGTGTGTGGTTAGACCAAATTATAGGAGAAGTATCGGCTTCCAGTAGGGAAGGAATAATTTGAGTGGCTATAATGATGTAGTCAATTCATTGTGGGCTTGGGTGGAAGAAAAATGTATTTTTGTTGGAGCAAGAAGCCTAATCTTCACATGTACCACAGATACGTTAGCGAATGAGAGAGGGAGAGAGTTGTAGAAGATGGGGGGGGGGGGGGGGCTTAAAGAGGACTGGGAGGATCTGTCCACAAATCCTTGGCTAGAATCAGTGTGCCACAGAGATTTGTAAACGTTTTTGTTCAAAGTTCTATAAAAAAGAAAAACAGATTATCCAGTGTTGGGAGAGTAAATATTGTTTGGAATCTAGAGTATCTTGAAGGATTAAACATTGACCAAAGTGGTCCTGCAGTGTCTCTGTGTATTAAAAAATGCAAATTCACTCTTTTGCCAAAAGCAGAAGAGTAAAAATGATGGTTTAATTTAACTGGGAAGATAGGGTTCTGTTCTTTCTGAAAATGTGTTTCTTGTATAAATACAATACCATGAGTTTATAACAGAAAATAAAAACATTTCCAACATATCAGTAACATTGTATTTAGAGCAGGTGGAACTAATTCACCACATATCAACTTGAGACAGTGAGTCATAGCCTAGCCAAATAATTGGGCTGGGGTGGGGGGAATGGGGTATGGGTGAGTGGTGTGGGAAAAATGTAGGTTTTCAGGAGTAACTTTCTTGTAGTAGTGTGCAAAGTAGTTTGTCATCCTGAGTGGGAGAAACAGAAGAAAAGTGAATGTCTGGAGCCAGCATTTAGCTTTCTCAGAATGTCTTCTTCCAGGGGAGCTGAGCTGCACAATATCATTTTGAATGTTTTCCAGCATGTGGTAGGTCACAGTGTAAAGTAGAGTGGGGCACACATAGTGTTGGGAGTCCAGGGGGGCTAATGATGTTATTAGGTAGACATTACTACCCAAATGTCTGGTAACGGGCAAAGGGCCATATTATAAATGTGAGGTATTGCACATTTATGCCATACACTCGTTAATACGTATATGAACGTTCAGTTGTGGAATACCATGCGTAGTAGCAAACTGGTTAGAGCGACTGTAAGTCCATATATTTGCCCAGAGAGTCTGGGTAAATCGGGCCCCATGTATTCAATGGTTCTTTGCGTTCAGGATTTAGATGTAGAGGCAACCTATCTATTCACCTCTTTGTGGTGAATCTAGGGGTATGTCCGTTACATGGGTCCTTAGGTGTGTGGAAAAGGCTCAAATCCTCGGCCATAAGGGAGAGGTAGCTGTTAGCCTAGGCATCTCAGCATAACCAATGCAAAATAAACACAAGCACTTTTTGTGCATTGCAGTGGAGCCTCAGCATAAGCATTAGCCTGACATTAACTCCCCATAAATGGGCAGCCATACAGCAATACATGGGACAGAATGTATTGGCTTTCATAGTGGTGCTCGGTCACACAAGTGATCTTGGCTTTAACACAGCTGAATAGAACGCTTTAGGATGGGTACACACAGGACATAATTTGCCCCGGCCAACCATTTCCACTAGTGAGCAGTCGGCCCGGACAAAATCACTGTCAGATGCAGCAAAAGTTCCCATTGGAACCGTAAGATAGGCCATGATTTTATACATACCGATTGCTCATTTCATCCGGTTTGGACGAAAGGGAGTCAGAGATCGGTTGCAGCCGCCCTCACCTATACATACAATGTTTCTGGCCAACTGACTAATACAAGTTTTAAACAATTTGGGGTGTTTTATATAATATACTGGGCAATGTGTGTACTGGACATTGGGGGCATTTTATATAATATACTGGGTAATGTGTGTACTGGACATTGGGGCATTTTATATAATACACTGGGTAATGTGTGTACTGGATATTGGGGACATATATACTGGCCAATGTGTATGTACTGGGCATTAGGGCATTTCATTATATTACTGATCATGTGTGTACTGGACATTGGGGGCATTTATGTAATATATACTGGGCAAATGTGGGACTGGATACTGGGGCATTTATATAAATATACTGGGCAATGTGTGTACTGGACACTGGAGGCATTTTATGTAATATACTGGGAAATGTGTGGACTGGATACTGGGGGCATTTTATATAATATACTGGGCAATGTGTGGACTGGACATGGGGGCATTTATGTAATAATACTGGGCAATGTGTGGACTGGATACTGGGGCCTATTTAATATAATACTGGGTAATGTGTGTACTGGACATGGAGGCATTTATATAATATGCTGGGCAATGTGGGTACTGGACATTGGGGGCATTTTAATAATATACTGGGCAATGTGTGTACTGGACATTGGGGGCATTTTATATAATATCTGGGCAATGTGTGTACTGGACATTGGGGGCATTTTTATAATATACTGGGCAATGTGTGTACTGGACACTGGAGGCATTTTATATAATATTGGGCAATGTATGGACTGGATACTGGGGGCATTTATTATATATACTGGGCAATGTGTGTACTGGACACTGGAGGCATTTTATATAATATACTGGGCAATGTGTGGACTGGATACTGGGGGCATTTTATATAATATACTGGGCAATGTGTGTACTGGACACTGGAGGCATTTTATATAATATACTGGGCAATGTGTGGACTGGATACTGGGGGCATTTTATATAATATACTGGGCAATGTGTGGACTGGATACTGGGGGCATTTTATATAATATACTGGGAAATGTGTGTACTGGACACTGGAGGCATTTTATATAATATACTGGGAAATGTGTGTAATGGACATTGGGGGCATTTTATTTATACTTGAGGTTAGTGTGTGGACTGGATATTGGGGCCATTTTATTTATACTGGAGGTCATAACCTCAAGTATAATAAAATGCCCCCATATCCCATTACCACATTTCCCAGTATATTTATAAATGCCTCCAGTGTCCAGTACACACTTTCCCAGTATATTATATAAATGCCCCAGTATCCAGTCCACACATTGCCCAGTATATTATATAAATGCCCCCAGTAATCCAGTCCCACAATTGCCCAGTATATTATATAAAATGCCTCCAGTTCCAGTACACACATTGCCCAGTATATTATATAAAATGCCCCCGTATCCAGTCCACACATTGCCAGTATATTATATAAATGCCTCCAGTGTCCAGTACACCATTGCCCAGTAATTATATAAAATGCCCCAGTATCCAGTCCATACATTGCCCAGTATATTATATAAAATGCCTCCAGTGTCCAGTACACACATTGCCCAGTATATTATATAAAATGCCCCCAATGTCCAGTACACACATTGCCCAGTATATTATATAAAATGCCCCCAATGTCCAGTACACACATTGCCCAGTAATTATATAAAATGCCCCCATGTCCAGTACCCACATTGCCCAGCATATTATATAAATGCCTCCAGTGTCCAGTACACACATTACCCAGTATATTATATAAATGCCCCAGTATCCAGTCCACCCATTGCCCAGTATATATTACATAAATGCCCCAATGTCCGTCCACACATTGCCCAGATATTAATAAAAATGCCCCCAGTATCCAGTCCACACATTTCCCAGTATATTACATAAAATGCCTCCATGTGTCCAGTACACACATTGCCGTATATATATAAATGCCCCAGTATCCAGTCCACACATTGCCCAGATTATTACATAAATGCCCCCAATGTCCAGTACACACATTGATCAGTATATTATATGAAATGCCCCTAATGCCCAGTACATACACATTGGCCAGTATATATGTCCCCAATATCCAGTACACACACATTACCCAGTGTATTATATAAAATGCCCAATGTCCAGTACCACATTACCCAGTTAATTATATAAAATGCCCCAATGTCCAGTACACACATTGCCCGTATATATATAAACACACACCCAAATTGTTATTAAAACTTGTATTAGTCAGTTGGCCAGAAACATTGTATGGTATGGTGAGGGCGGCTGCAACCGATCTCTGACTCCCTTTCGTCCAAACCGGATGAAATGAGCAATCGGTATGTTGATAAATCATGGCCTATCTTACGGTTCCAATGGGAACTTTTGCTGCATCTGACAGTGATTTGTCCTGGCCGACTGCTCACTATGTCAAATGGTTGGCCGGGGCAAATTATGTCCTGTGTGTTACCCATCCTAAAGCGTTCTATTCAGCTGTGTTAAAGCCAAGAATCACTGTGTGACCGAGCACCACTAATGAAACAATACATTCTGTCCCATGTATTGCTGTATGGCTGCCCATTTATGGGGAGTTAATGTCAGGCTAAATGGCTTATGCTGAGGCTCCACTGCAAGCCAAGTCTATGTGTTTATATATGTGTTGATGATGTTACTAGCTAGTGCTACACTACCCTCTCCTTATGGCCAGAGGATTTAAGCCTTTTCCACCACCAAGGACCCATGTAACGACAACCCCGTAGATTCACCACAAAGAGGTGAATAGATAGGTTCCCTACATCAAATCCTGAACGCAAAGAACCATTGAATACATGGGGCCCGATTTACCCAGACTCTCTGGGCAAATATATGGACTTACAGTCGCTCTAACCAGTGGCTACTACTGCATGGTATTCCACAACTGAACGTTCATATACAGTATAACGAGTGTATGGCATAAATGTGCAATCCCTCACATAATAATATGGCCTTTGCCCGTTACCAGACATTTGGGTAGTAATGTCTCCCTAATTACATCATTAGCCCCCCTGGGACTCCAACACTATGTGTGCCCCACTCTACTTTACACTGTGACCTACCACATGCTGGAAAACATTCAAAATGATATATGTGCAGCTCAGCTCCCCTGGAAGAAGACATTCTGAGAAAAGGCTAAATGCTGGCTCCAGAACATTCACTTTTCTTCTGTTTCTCCCACTCAGGATAGACAAACTACTTTGCACACTACTACAAGAAAGTTACTCCTGAAAACCTACATTTTCCCACACACACGTCACCCATACCCCATCCCACCCCAGCCCAATTATTTGCTAGGCTATGACTCACTGGTCTCAAGTTGATATTGTGGAATTAGTTCCACCTGCTCTAAATACAATGTTACTGATATGTTGGAAATGTTTATATTTTCTGTTATAAACTCATGGTATTGTATTATACAAGAAACACATTTTCAGAAAGAACAAGAACCCTATCTTCCCAGTTAAATGTAAACCCATACTTTTTACTCTTCTGCTTTTGGCAAAAGAGTGAATTTGCACTTTTAATACACAAGAGACACTGCAGGCCACTTTGGTCAATGTTTAATCCTTCAAGATACTCTAGATTCCAAACAATATTTACTCTCCCAACACTGGATAATCTGTTTTCTTTTATAAGAACTTTGAACAAAACGTTTACAAATCTCCTGTGGCACACTGATTCTAGCCAAGGATTTGGGACAGATCCTCCCAGTCCTCTTTAGCCCCCCCCCCCCCCCCCCCATCTTCTACAACTCTCTCCATTCTCCTCATTCGCTAACGTAATCTTGTGGTACATGTGAAGATTAGGCTATTCTTGCTCCAAACAAAATACATTTTTCTTCCACCCCAGCCACAAATGAATTGACTACATCATTATAGCCACTCAAATTATTCCTTCCCTACTGGAAGCCGATACTTCTCCTATAATTTGGTCTAACCACACACATATTTCTGCAGACTTCACCTTGGCATACACACTTCAGTATCAATATCAATGGAGATTTAAAAATAATTTTTTAATGACTCACAATACAAAAAGCTACACTACAGATCCTACAGATCAGCCTTTCAGACTCCCATAAACAATATTTTCAGAAAAATGTATTCCAAACACTTTTTCCACCATAACATGGGCCACAAATACAGCAGTGATTCGGGGCCACATCGTCAAAAGGCATCCAGAGCCAAAAGATTTTTTTGTTGTTGAAATAACCAATCAACATCTACCTCAAATTAAATCAACAAACCACAGCTGAATCAACCCAATATAGACAAATTGACCCTCCTTAAGGGATTGACACAACACTCATTTCTCCTCCAGAGCTGAGAGAGCTATTTTGTTTACTCAGCTTAATTATTACGCAAAAGGAGACACCGCCTCCATGCTGGCCCACCAATTAAATTAAAAAGGTAACCCAACCCTTTTAAACCTTATCATGCCACTCTCCAAAGTCAATATATGGGCTTCCTTATACTAAATGTGAACCTACCATGGTTGCCCTCTCTACACTTTATTATTTGCATTATGCATGGTCCATTGGCACAAGTAAGGGCAGATCCCCAGATCATAGGGGTGCAATTGGGCACTATAGACTTCCTATTTGCAGATGATATTCTTTTTATGTTGAGTAAGCCACATACCTCTCTTTCCTCCTTCTTAAACACCTCTCTCAATTTTGTGAGGTTTAGGATTAAAGTCAACCCTACCAAAACAATAGCCAAATCAGTAGCACTCCCAAACACAGATTGTAACTCACTAGAATTGCATTCCCAGAAGGCCCCTTCCATAGCTAGGGACACAATTAGCACTACCACCACAAGACCTATTCACCATTAAATTATGCAATCTTCAATCTTCAAGTCCTGCCAATTGCAGATCTCTCACTTAATTTAGGCTAAAAAACACCCAAGAATCAGGTCTACAGAAACCAAAATTACCCTCCATCTATCATTACTACGATCAGCACAATGATCCAAATATATGTGCATAGTCCCCCCCGATAACACCAGATGGGTTGAATTAGAGAGGCAATTGTACCAGGACTCCCACTTTGGCTTTTTCCAATTAAACACCAGACAAATCCAAATCCATTCATCCACACATCTGGAAATGAGTGACTTTGTGACATAACCTTATAAACCATTCTCTCTGATTGCCTTGCTGAAAGGGTAGTGACTAGAGTTACTCACTTACTCACCTCAGGCACCTTATCACTTGGAGGAAGCAATACAAAATGGCACATCTAAATGGCAAATGACAAATTTTTAAGAAACACCAGCAGACCAGACTTGATTCAAATTGCCACTCACACATTCCAGAAAAAATAATCTTTTTTTTAATTGAAATATTTACATAAAGGCAAAAAAAACTCAATTAAAAAAAGATTGTAATTTTTCTTTTTTAGAATATGTAAGTAATAAAGTATAACTTCAATCCTAAAACAGTAATTAAAGTGAAATTTAACAAAGCTGTCATGCAATTGTAAGTAGTAAGATATAAAATAAACTACCAAACAGTATAGCAGTTGTCCCTTGGGAATTTACCTTCTGTGTTGAAAATGCTTGAAAGGCTCAAACGAGAACAGAGCCAAAGTATCAAGCATTTCAGCCTTCAATGAACGTCCACATTTCAGTAACCTTGTGTGATATGCAAAAGTATGCGTGTGAGTCTAAAAGCATCACTGCCCCAGTAGAAGAGATATTTCAAAGTGACAATATGGTCTGGAAGATAGCAGCTGAAATTTCAGAACTGAACTAGAAAGCAAAAGATTAAGATACATTTGAATTTGATTTAACATGCTGCAACAAGTTCTATTAATGTTAGTTTCTGCATGTGCTGGTGAGTTGAAAAACCCGTGCCACAGCTGAATGCAGTCATAAGAAACTAGAGGTGATTAGATCTGTGACACAGCTGAATGCAACAAATCCGCTAATCAGTGACACAGCTAAATGTAATCAGTAGAGATGGGTGAAGTTCGAAAACGGACCCATAAAGTCAATGGGAGTCAAATAGTTGGAATGTTCAATGAAATAAAATTAAAATATCAATGGTAACTTAATGTAAATGGCTGTGGGACTTGGGAAATGGTCTGGGGAACATGTTCCAATATCCAGGACTTTCGGAAAATCGATTTTACTCTCACAAGCGCTATTCGAACATTCGATAATAAACCATGAATGACTCGCATATTCCTAATTCGATATTTACTTGCATATTGTATAATAGACATTTTACTTGCAGATTCGATAATTCGATATTACTCGCGTATTGGTATGTAGACATTTTGCTCGTGGATTCGATAATTTGATATTTACTCGCATATTGGTATAATAGACATTTTACTCGCGGATTCAATAAGTCGTATTTTACTCGCGTATTGGTATGTAGACATTTTACTCACATTTATGCGTGCCTAATATGTTTGAAAGTCCGTAAATATCGAAAGTCCGAGAAATCCGGGTCCAGGATAGTTCAAGAAGTCCGAGTCCTTCGATCTCGAATAGTTCTGCTCGAACTGTTTCAAGTTCAAGTTCTAGTCCATCTGTAGTAATCAGTGTTAATTACACTTGCGACGCTTGTCCACTGAAGTCTATGCAAAAAGAATGTTGGTAAATAGGCCAATAACACAGACATTGAACTTTTTAAAAATGGTAAGTACCTGGGGCAGGGGGGGTCAGATTGATTATTCTTACCTCCCAATATTGTTTCATTGAGGAGCTACAGCACGTTACAGTTTTCCTTTGCAAGGTAGTCCTGGACTAGTCCTGTATTAAAGATAGTGCTGAAGCCAGGAGGAAGACTGGCAGAATCAGTTTTCTATGGGCTGGCACTCCTCACAGAAACAATATTGGGAGGTAGGAATTACCAGTCCTACATCCATGTCCCACTACTTTTTATTTAAACACTTTATACACACAATAGTTCTCCTTTAACGGATTCCTGAGGAGGAAAGAGAGAAGAGGTAGAAAAATATTAATTTTGTCTCCTTGAAGCCAAATATAACAGAAATTCAAACAGATTCAGATTCTGTCAAGGCTGTATACACATGGGCCATTATTACCATCAGATAGACTACTGATCAGTAAACTTGATTTGCTGAAGAAATACAGTATGTTGAAAAAGTCGGTTGTTGCGAAGAAGCCAATATTTCCGCCCTATTTAAAAATTGGCCCGTGTGTACAAGCCCTATTTAAAAATTGGCCCGTGTGTACAAGGAAGAGAAGGAAATAAGAATGGCAATATGAACAAGATTAATGAGCCTTTATGTTTATTCAGACCAAGACATTTGATTACTAACGCTACATGTATATGTAGTGATGTCTAGATTATGGAAGTAACCCTTACCATCCAGCTTTATATATAGGACACCAGAATTCTAAATCTAATCTACTTTACTGATTAATGTCAGTGCATAATTAGTTCACAACAGATTAAATCAAATTGTGACAAACAGCAGTTGTGTTTAACATGATCTCCCAGGAAAAGGTAATTCTTGATGGCTTGATACAGTTTATCAGCCAAGAAAGCTAGAACAGGACTTAAAAAACTTAAAGGGAAATAATTATTGACCCATTTTTTTCTGTAATAATAAACAATGATTATTTATGCACTGTAGATAAATGTTCTAATTACATGCAATAATAAATATTCCCCATTGACCTCTAGCCACATATAGTGACAACTACCCAAATTAGCCAAGTCATACATTCTATCACCAGGTAAGTAAAGGTATAAGTGTAGCTTCGAAATGCACAACTCAAAGCTGTGAAAAATAGAAAAAAAAAATAAATGCTGGACCCCAAAAAGTCCCTGGGTTTAATCTTCACTTTTGCTGGTGCTACATGTTTCGGACTACAGTCCTTTCTCAAGGCTTGAGAAAAGACATTAGCCCGAAACTTGTAGCACCATTTGGTCAAATAAAGTCATCTATTTTTCACAGCTTTGAGTCTGTGCATTTCGTAAGCTACACTTATACCTTACTTACCTGGAGAATTGCACCTGGATCAGAGGAGACCAGTAAGTATAGCCTACTAGGACGTTTTTGAGTATCCCTGTTACTATACATCACCAGCAAACTGAAGATTAAACTCAAGGACTCCTTTGGGGTCCGCATTTATTTTTTTTGACAACAATACTCAATTTATTAAAACAAATATATTTCTTCAAAAACGAAAACACATTAATAATTTGCTGTTGTTACATTGACCCAAGGAACACTGTTCGAATGCTTTTGATAATGTAACCAATGTCTGTGCTCCTGTATATTGTAAAGACCTTCCAGAATAGCTACTGCAGAATGTTATTTGGGATTGACAGATCTAATCCATTTTTAAAACGATTCTATGAAATGTGTCATGGTTGTTTTTACAGTCACCAAGGTGAATGTTGGCATGTGCAATTTACAGGGCACTGTTGATTTGGAGATGCAACTTGTTATTAAATAACTGAAATTAACAGAAAATAATAATCAAAACCATTTCAATAATTAATTTAATTGCTAGTAGAAATAATATACAGAAAATAAAGGGTATGCGTTTTAGCTAAATGGTTGTAATCAATGAATAGAGAACTACTAATTGTAATATGGATATGGATCTGTTGGATTTCCTGAAGATTTTCAAATCCTTATTGTTTCTAGCACATGCTATGTATCTGGTGGGGGTGGCAGAAACTTCCCAAGATTTTACTTTTAGATTCTCTTCCATATACTAACTTACAAAAAGGGCTAAATACTCAAAACCACTTTAGATAAGCTAAGTCCTTATTTATTTTTATGCATCATACAGGTTATAAAAATAGCAAGTTACTTCAGGTTAAAGAGGCACGTTTATAAATGGTCGCTATTTTCGCCAGAGACATTGCAATGGCAAAGAGCGTTATTTTCGCCATATTTAAAAACAATAATTTTTGGCACTAAATGTTTCGCTATGGGATGTGCATTGACAATTCGCTTTAGCCATTGCTTTAAGTCGGGTATCTCGGCGAAAAGAAAAGTTGCTCTCTAGTGTCGACCAGGGCTGCATAAATTTGCCAACATTAAAGGGATCTTAGCAAAAAAACACACTAATGTAGGTGTTGAATTAGAGCTATATTTATAAGCAGAGAAGGTGAAATTTCAGGGCTATTTTTGACATTTTTTTTAAACGCGAAATAGGTATTTATTGTATCTTTTACTGAAAAACACACATGTGTCTTAAGCTATTTTAAATAACCAATATAAGTGTACAGTTTGTATTAACCAATTGACACTACTTTGAAAGCCACCATGGAGAGTTAGCTATTTACTATCAATTGCCCTGAACTAACTTTTCGACACATTTTCAGCATTATAGTGATACTTTTTGCTATGTAATTTCACCTTTGATGAAAATCGCTCTTTTGAAAACTATGATAAAAAGAAAGGTTGAAAGATAAAATATGGTACTTGACCTCCATTTGACTTTTAGGTAAATAAGGAATTGATACGTTAAAAAAAAAAATGATCTTCAAAAGCAAAAAAAACTTTAAAGGAGAACTAAACCCAATTTTTTATACTCCAGAATCTGAAAATAAACTCCCGAAACACCAATAAGCTATAACCCCACTTCAGTAAATCGTATTATAGTAAATGTAAGCCTGTTAAACTGAATGAAGTATCTGTGTGTGTGTGCATGTCAGACCACACCTCCTGACCTCAGTCACATGCTTCCTTACTGTAAAAGGATGGACTAGAGATTATTAATGGTTTGTGACCAACTGTAACAAGGATCTGCCACAGCTAAGGACTGAGCATGTGCAGAACATAATGGTCGTTGATCAAACTGTGTGATAGTAGAATGCTGTGAAGTAAAGCACAAACCTTATGTTATTTAGGTAAATTTCCCAGTGTCTGTATCAAAATGAGAGTGTATGACACAGGTTACTGGTTTTATATCAAGGTTTTCTGCCTTCTGGTTCAGTGTTGTTCTGTGGCTTTAGTTGTCCTTTAAAAAAGCGAGATCTCAGATGGTATTACAGTACATGCTGGAAAATAGTCTAACACCCCTCTGGGTACTATTTAGTAGAGATGACCAGTTTGTGGATCCGAACCCAGATCGGCGGCAGATTTCCTAGATCCACTGCGTTTGAAAATTAAAAAAATTCAAGAAATTTCAAAAATTCTAGAAATTTCTGGAAAATTCTAATTTTCAAGGGATTTTTAAAAATTTGGTAAAAATGATGACTTACTGTAAATGGCTCTGTGACCTGAAATGGTTTCGGGAACAGACAATCAGATTCTTTCTGAAAGAATCTGATTGTAACCAATTCTGATTAAAGGACAACTGTATTGCCTCAATGCATTTTTTAAAAAATTGCTTAAAAGAGTAATGGTATGCAGCCCTCCCATACATTTTTTCCCTGATTTCGAGCCTCTCTCTGCCTTCAATTAGCCAAGCTGTGAAGGGACTTAACAATTCTGTCTGCTTGTAACTGTCACTCAAAGCTAGCACGAGAAAACACTCCTCCACCCACCCTTGATCAGCTTGATTATGTGGCTGTACCTAGCAACAGGACATTTCAAGCTTGTTTGACTTGCGAGGAGGAGAAGAGGTGTGTAACAGACATTCCCACCAGCCATGACAAGTGATAGTTTTAACCATGGCCCTGGGCCGTCAGGAGGCGGGCTTTTAGCAGTCATCTTTGCTGTGTGATATCTAAGGGAGGGCAGCACGGCTGTAAAGTGTAGTGTTTCAGCTGCTGGAATTGTGGACATGTAATGGGGGTGATTTTTTTTGATATTGTTGTCCTTTAATTACAATCAGAATTTTCAGAAAGAACTGATTGGTATACTAACCAATCACATTTTTTTCCTGTCAGAATTGTTACAATCAGATTCTAATCGATTGTAACTAATTTTGATTGGTTACAATCAGAAAGCATACCAATCAGATTCTTTCTGAAAGAATCTGATTGTAACCAATTCTGATTGGATACAATCATATTCTTTTAGAAAAAATCTGATTGGCATACTTACTAGAGATGACCGGGTTGCGGATCCAAACCCAATTCCACGGCGGATCTCCGAGATCTGCGAATCCGCGGAACTCACAGATTTTCCGGAATTCCACTTTCTGTCCTAACCCCCTGGTAAAAAGGCAGCTAGACAGGCGCCATTTTATCAGTATGTTAAAGTGGAGACCTGACAGTGTATGAGGTTTTTTTTTCTTCTGCTTTTTGAGCTTTCTTTGAGCTTTCTGTGTTTGAATTTTAGTGTGGTGGATTAGCACTTGTTGTTAACCACTCCGTATTCCCACAATTTGGGACCCAAAAGCCCTTTTAAGGACTTACATACTCCCCTATAAATTTTTGGACAAATTTAGTGTTACCTTTTAGAGGCCTATTTAAAACACGTGGTATCATAATTTAGCGATAATGTACGACTGCGGACATACATTTACGTTGAAGTTCATTAATTAACAAACCAATTCTGGGGGCCCAGACAGTGGTCTGGATGCCAAATGACTCGCCAGCTAGTGATATGTAGCCCCTGCATTATAATGCACTTCTGGCGCTGTACATGCCTGGTGCCCATTGGAATGCTTCAAATCCAGAGGCAATGCAGGATTTTTTTCTAACAAGCACAGTAGGAAGTTCATGACTAGAGATGGACTAGACCCGAACTTGAACGCAAGCTTTAACAGTTTGAATGGACCAGAACTATTCCTGATTTTTGAACTTCTGAACTTTTAATGATGATTGCATTTTCGATAATTATTGAATGTTCGAATTGATGTTCCCTCAACTTTAGCGCTCCATAACCTATACAGAAAATAGACTATGGGGAGCATTCACCTACCCCCTCCATTAGCGAGCTCCACGTCAGCTGCCTTCAGCATGGTGCCGCATTCCTTGAAAACATATACACTGCAACAACGGGCTTTAAGCTGGAGGGTATTAAAACTTCACCTTTATTTGTAAGGAATTCTGATTGGATACATTAAAATTATTTCTGAAAGAATCTGATTGCTATACTACCCTATACGATTCTTTTTCAATCAGATTGATCTGTTCTCCAGACAATTTCCGAGGGCACGGAGCCATTTACAGTAAGTCACTTTATCATTTTTTACAAAATTTTCAAAAATTCCTCAAAAAATCTCTGTTGGTTCTGATTGCACATGCCCTGCATGACATCAGTACATACATGACGTGTGCGCATGGACTTCATCTCGCCACACCATGCTTGTGCACTGCGAGATGAACATCACTTTGCGTGTGCAGCAATGGCATGCGTGTGCACGCGCATCGGAACCAACGGATTGTCTTTTGCGACAAATGAAGAGGAGGAACCAGAAATCTCTAGGGACGGAGCTACATGTTCACTATACAGATTCCAGGTTCAGCAACTTTAAAGCAGAAACGTACCTCTGGAGGGGCATAAAAAAAATATGCAAAAGTTTTTTAAAAGCTGCAGCTTCCAACTAAACTTTGTTTTACAGCATACTTATCCTTTAACTACAGCTAGGGGAACCACCGGCCAGCCTTAATGGCTATAAATCTGAAATAATACTAAATATCTAAATCACTCACTGCCACACTCTGGTGGAATAAATAAATAAATAATTAAAAATTAATAA
>JAACNH010002949.1:1028-33178 GCA_019447015.1 Hymenochirus boettgeri
AGGCTTTCCTTTACTGACAGTAGCGTTTGGTTGTGTTAGTGGGGATGTTCTCAGCTCTGTGCTAGTGGGGATGTTCTCAGCTCTGTGTTAGTGGGGATGTTCTCAAACGCGGAGGGCACATATCACTGCCATAATGTCTGTATAACGTTACATATACATAGTATTGGAGGTTGTATAAAGACATTCCGTCCATCTAGTCCAACCTTTATACCCTACCCATAATGTCTATATAACAGTTACAACGTAACATAGTATTGGAGGTTGTATAAAGACATACGTCCATCTATCCAACCTTTATACCCTACCATAATGTCTGTATAACAGTTACATAGTAACATAGTATTGGAGGTTGTATGAAGGCATACGTCCATCTAGTCCAACCTTTATACCCTACCCATAATGTCTGTATAACAGTTACATAGTAACATAGTATTGGAGGTTGTATAAAGACATACGTCCATCTAGTCCAACCTTTATACCCTACCCTAATGTCTGTATAACAGTTACATAGTAACATAGTATTGGAGGTTGTATAAAGATATACGTCCATCTAGTCCAACCTTTATACCCTACCCATAATGTCTGTATAACGGTTACTAGTACATAGTATTGGAGGTTGTATAAAGACGTAGTCCATCTAGTCCAAACCTTTACCCTACCCATAATGTCTCTATAACAGTTACATAGTAACATAGTATTTGAGGATGTTATAAAGACATACGTCATCTAGTCCAACCTTTATACCCTACCCGTAATGTCTGTATAACGTTACATAGTAAACATAGTTATTGGAGGTTGTATAAAGACATACGTCCATCTAGTCCAACCTTTATACCCTACCCATAATGTCTGTTATAACAGTTACATAGTAACATAGTATTGGAGGTTGTTAAAGACATACGTCCATCTAGTCCCAACCTTTATACCCTACCCATGTCTGTATAACTGTTACATAGTAACATAGTATTGGAGGTTGTATAAAGACATACGTCCATCTAGTCCAACCTTATACCCTACCCATAATGTCTGTATAACAGTTACATAGTAACATAGTATTGGAGGTTGTATAAAGACATACGTCCATCTAGTCCAACCTTTATACCCTACCCATAATGTCTGTATAACTGTTACACTAGTAACATAGTATTGGAGGTTATATAAAAAGACATATGTCCATGTACGTCAACCTTATACCCTACCCATAATGTCTGTATAACAGTTACATAGTAACTAGTATTGGAGGTTGTATAAAGACATACGTCCATCTAGTCCACCTTTATACCCTCACCCATGTCTGTATAACAGTTACATAGTAAACATAGTATTGGAGGTTTATAAAGACATACGTCCCATCTAGTCCAACCTTTATACCCTACCTATATGTCTGTATACAGTTACATAGTAACATAGTATTGCAGAGGTTGTAAAGACATACGTCCATCTAGTCCAACCTTTATACCTCCCATAATGTCTGTATAACAGTTACATAGTAACATAGTATTGGAGGTTGTATAAAGACATACGTCCATCTAGTCCAACCTTTATACCCTACCCATAATGTCTGTATAACAGTTACATAGTAACATAGTATTGGAGGTTGTATAAAGACATACGTCCATCTAGTCCAACCTTTATACCCTACCCATAATGTCAATTCTCCTTCCTTGATTTTCATTATGTTGTCCTGTACTGAACAATCGGGATAATGTAGATGGAGTTACAGTTTGGAAAGGTGACGGCTGCCTCCAGTGATGTTGCATTGTTGTGGGTGCGCCAGTTAAGCTGCAAACCCTCGGCACTCTACGTAGCCTAAAACATAACCCAGCGTATCTCCATCCCCAATTAATTATTTTTCTGTAGTTTAGCCCCCTCCCCAAAAGCCAGGTTTAAAAGTATAAAAACAGACCAGAAACGGACCATCCCTAGACTCTCTGCCTTTATTGGTCCTCTGTTCCTGGAAAGTAGCGATAGACGGTGTGGTGTTTATACAGATGGCCAGTAGATGTCACTGTGCACATAAGTCACCTGTATACACAGTAATTAACATATTGAAGGAACTAGAGTTTATGGAAAGTTGTTTAAGACTTATAAAGTTACTGTTATAATCTGCCCATTTTCGTCCTCAATACGCAGCAAATTGGCGACGAGGGTCTTTTCTACCTCTGTAGCTTTCCTCCCAAATCCTGCTGGGCCTACCATATCAATACGCAACAACCGGCAGCCGCGTCTGTGATCAGCTGAGAGTCAACCAATCACAGACGCAGCTGCTGGCAATACACTACAGAAAAGAACAGTAGCAGAGGGATCCGGAGGGAGGAAGGAGGGAGAGTTCATCTGCACATGTCAGAGTCCTTACTGAGGACAAGGAAGTAGCAGGCACCGAATGACTCACAGACAGCTCCTACTCTTCACTTTCTGGGACTTTCAGAAGACACTGCAGGAGAGCCATAAGGAGCACAGGAGTAAGGTAAGGACTTTCCAACTCTACCCAGTGGGGCGAGCACTGGAGCAAATTTTATTTTTGGGGAAGACATGCCCTTTAAGAACATTTCTGAAGTCTTGCACTTTGTTCCCCTTTATTACCCTTGATTTATCCACTTTACAGCCTATTCCGGACTGCACCATAAACTGGATACAAATTGCCAGATCCCTAGTAACTCATAAATGGACCTTCCATGCTTCATCCAGAATGGTTTGCTGTGAATGCGTGTAGGGAAAGTTGCATTCGGGCCCCCTTAACCCCTGGACTCACAGGGGCTTCTCCTGTAGTAGTTACCCCACTGTAAATGGTCCTTCCGACTGGGTCCCCTCCTACACAAACTGTAACTTCTACAATAGATTCCATCAATCTCATTAGAAGTCACAGGTGACATTGATTCAGGTCTCTTCTCGCACACCGGTGCATTGCTTTACCCTGTTGGTATTGGTTAATGGAGGGCAGGGAGATGAACTGGGTAATAAATCACAGGACACATTCCATATTTATATTTTTCTATGTCTATGTAATTATTAGCAGTAATAACAAAGGTACCACCAGCAGAGGGCAGTACAGTGTAAGAAATGAATGCAAGGTGTAACAGGCAAATTACACTGGAAATGTTATCTGTATATATAATAAATATATCATCTGTATAGCTGAGACAGATGCTCTGTATATTTATTTGCAACTTGTGTATTTATATAGAATATAATTTCCTATATAGCATACGTCTGTCATATTTACAGAAGATTCTAAACATACAGCGCTGAAGAAAACATCTATAACCTAATGCTACATACAAAGGAAAAGATGATCTGGTCTAAGAAACTCTAGGTAAGTAAAGCTTAACAAAGAATAACCCATGGGTGAGGAATTCGTGGTTTAAGTCCTCACCATTGGTACAGGGGAGAGAAGGGAGGGGAATATAGTTTTCCTTAAGATGCAGGTACACGGCTGAGTCCTGACCCGAGGAATTGGCTCTTCTGTGCTGGGCCATACGTTGATGCAGTTGCTGTTTGGTCTCTCCCACATACAAATCGGAGCACTCTTAACTGCACTGCGTATATGATGTCACTCTTCACTGCACTGTGTATATGATGCCACTCTTCACTGCACTGTACTGCGTATATGATGTCACACTGCACTGCATATATGATGTCACTCTTCATTGCACTGCATATATATGATGTTACTCTTCACTGCACTGCCTATATGATGTCACTCTTCACTGCACCGCACTGCATACATGATGTCCCTCTTCACTGCACTGCGTATATGATTCACTCTTGCTGCAACTGCACCGTGTATATGATGTCCCTCTCACTGCACTGTGTATATGATGTCACTCTTCACTGCACTGCATATATGTTGTCATCTCTTCACTGTGCTGCACTGCATATATGATGTCACTCTTCACTGCACTCATATATGATGTCTCTTTTCTTGTGTTTGGGTATTGGGTCTTTCAGATTTCCAATCGCTGCCTCAGTGTGTTGTTCGGTTTAAAGCAGACAGGGATACGATGTTTTTTGAAAATTCTTCTTAATTCTCCGGAGACCCCTGCACATATGGGATGACCATGTTCTTCCTCCTGTCTTGCTTTTCCCTTCACTGTTGGTATTCGTGTTCTTTTCTTTCCTTCTACTTCTTTTGACAAAGGCCCAGTCTGGATATCCACAAGTTTTAAGGGCTCCTCTGAGATGTTCATTTCTTTAGCCTTCGGCTCTGTGCTAGTGGGGATGTTCTCCCCACTGCACTGCATATATGATGTCACTCTTCATTGCACTGCATATATATGATGTTACTCTTCACTGCACTGCCTATATGATGTCACTCTTCACTGCACCGCACTGCATACATTGATGTCCCTCTTCACTGCACTGCGTATATGATGTCACTCTTTGCTGCACTGCACCTTGTATATGATGTCACTCTTCACTGCACTGTGTATATGATGTCACTCTTCACTGCACTGCATATATGTTGTCACTCTTCACTGTGCTGCACTGCATATATGATGTCACTCTTCACTGCACTGCATATATGATGTCTCTTTTTCTTGGTTGGGTATTGGGTCTTTCAGATGTACCAATCGCTGCCTCAGTGTGTTGTTCGGTTTTAAAGCGACAGGGATACGATGTTTTTTGAAAATTCTTCTTAATTTCTCGGAGAACCCCTGCTACATATGGATGCCCATGTTCTTCTCCTGTCTTGTCTTTTCCCCTTCACTGTTGGTATTCGTGTTCTTTTCTTTCCTTCTACTTCTTTTGACAAAGGCCCAGTCTGGATATCCACAAGTTTTAAGGGCTCCTCTGAGATGTTTCATTTCTTTAGCCTTCGGCTCTGTGCTAGTGGGGATGTTCTCAGCTCTGTGCTAGTGGGGATGTTCTCGGCTCTGTGTTAGTGGGGATGTTCTCAGCTCTTGCTAGTGGGGATGTCTCGCTCTGTGTTAGTGGGGATGTTCTCACTCTGTGTAGTGGGGATGTTCTCAGCTCTGTGCTAGTGGGGATTTCCAGCTCTGTGTTAGTGGGGATGTTCTCAGCTCTGTGTTGGGGATGTTCTCAGCTCTGTGTTAGTGGGATGTTCTCAGCTCTGGTGTTAGTGGGGATGTTCTCAGCTCTGTGTTAGTGGGGATGTTCTCAGCTCTGGTTAGTGGGGATGTTCTCAGCTCTGTGCTAGTGGGGATGTTCTCAGCTCTGTGCTAGTGGGGATGTTCTCAGCTCTGTGTTGGGATGTTCTCAGCTCTGTGCTAGTGGGGATGTTCTCAGCTCTGTGTTACTGGGGATGTTCTCAGCTCTGTGCTAGTGGGGTGTTCTCAGCTCTAGTGTTAGTGGGGTGTTCTCAGCTCTGTGCTAGTGGGGATGTTCTCGCTCTGTGTTGTGGGGATGTTCTCAGCTCTGTGTTTGGGATTCCAGCTCTGTGTAGGGGGATGTTCTCAGCTCTGTGCTAGTGGGGATGTCTCAGCTCTGTGTTAGTGGGGATGTTTCTCAGCTCTGTGCTAGTGGGATGTTCTCAGCTCTGTGCTAGTGGGGATGTCTCTCGCTCTGTGTTAGTGGGGATATTCTCAGCTCTGTTTAGTGGGATGTTCTCGGCTCTGTGTTAGTGGGGATGTTCTCGCTTTCGTGTTAGTGGGGATGTTTCTCGGCTCTGTGCTAGTGGGGATGTTCTCGCTCTGTGTTAGTGGGGATGTTCTCGGCTCTGTGCTAGTGGGGATGTTCTCAGCTCTGTGTCTAGTGGGGATGTTCTCAGCCTGTGTTAGTGGGGATGTTCTCACTCTGTGCTAGTGGGATGTCTCAACTCTGTGTTAGTGGGGATGTTCTCAGCTCTGTGCTAGTGGGATGTTCTCAGCTCTGTGCTAGTGGGGATGTTCTCAGCTCTGTGGCTAGTGGGATGTTCTCAGCTCTGTGCTAGTGGGGATTCAGCTCTCTAGTGGGGATGTTCTCAGCTCTGTGTAGTGGGATGTTCTCAGCTCTGTGTTAGTGGGGATGTTCTCAGCTCTGTGCTAGTGGGGATGTTTCTCAGCTCTGTGCTAGTGGGGATGTTTCTCAGCTCTGTGTTAGTGGGGATGTTCTCAGCTCTGTGCTAGTGGGGATGTTCTCAGCTCTGTGTTACTGGGGATTGTCTCAGCTCTGTGCTAGTGGGGTGTTCTCAGCTCTGTGTTGAGTGGGATGTTCTCAGCTCTGTGCTAGTGGGGATGTTCTCAGCTCTGTGTTAGTGGGGATGTTCTCAGCTCTGTGTAGTGGGAGGTTCTCAGCTCTTGTGCTAGTGGGGATGTTCTCAGCTCTTTTGCTAGTGGGGATGTTTCTCAGCTCTGTGTTAGTGGGGAGTTCTCAGCTCTGTGCTAGTGGGGATGTTCTCAGCTCTGTGCTAGTGGGATGTTTCTCAGCTCTGTGTTAGTGGGATTTCTCAGCTCTGTGTTGTGGGGATGTTCTCAGCTCTGTGTTAGTGGGATGTTCTCAGCTCGTGTTGTGGGGATGTTCTCAGCTCTGTGCTAGTGGGGATGTTTCTCAGCTCTGTGCTAGTGGGGATGTTCTCAGCTCTGTGTTAGTGGGGATGTTCTCACTCTTTGTGCTAGTGGGATGTTCTCAGCTCTGTGTTACTGGGGATGTTCTCAGCTCTGTGTAGTGGGGATGTTCTCACTCTGTGCTAGTGGGGATGTTCTCAGCTCTTTGCTAGTGGGGATGTTCTCAGCTCGTTGTTAGTGGGGATGTTCTCAGCCTGTGTTAGTGGGGATTTTCTCACTCTGGCTATGGGGTTCTCAGCTCTGTGCTAGTGGGGAGGTTCTCAGCTCTGTGTTTTGGGATGTTTCAGCTCTGTGCTAGTGGGATGTTCTCACTCTGTGCTATGGGGATGTTCTCAGCTCTGTGTTAGTGGGGATTTCTCAGCTCTGTGTTAGTGGGGTGTTCTCGGCTCTGTGTTAGTGGGAGTTCTCGGCTCTGTAGTGGGGATTCTCGCTCTGTCTAGTGGGGATGTTCTCGGCTCTGCTCTGTGTTGTGGGATGTCTCGGCTCTGTGCTAGTGGGGATGTTCTCAGCTCTGTGCTAGTGGGGATGTTCTCAGCTCTGTGTTAGTGGGGATGTTCTCAGCTCTGTGCTAGTGGGGATGTTCTCGCTCTGTGTTAGTGGGGATGTTCTCAGCTCTGTGCTAGTGGGGATGTTCAGCTCTGTGCTAGTGGGGATGTTCTCAGCTCTGTGCTAGTGGGGATGTTCTCAGCTCTGTCTAGTGGGATGTTCTCAGCTCTGTGGCTAGTGGGGATGTTCTCAGCTCTGTGTTACTGGGGATTTTTCAGCTCTGTGTTAGTGGGATGTTCTCAGCTCTGTTTCTAGTGGGGATGTTCTCAGCTCTGTGCTAGTGGGGATGTTCTCAGCTCTGTGTTAGTGGGGATGTTCTCAGCTCTGTGCTAGTGGGTGTTCTCAGCTCTGTGTTACTGGGGATTGTCTCAGCTCTGTGCTAGTGGGGTGTTCTCAGCTCTGTGTTAGTGGGGATGTTCTCAGCTCTGTGCTAGTGGGGATGTTCTCAGCTCTGTGTTAGTGGGGATGTTCTCAGCTCTGTGTTAGTGGGATGTTCTCAGCTCTGTGCTAGTGGGGATGTTTCTAGCTCTGTGCTAGTGGGGGATGTTCTCAGCTCTGTGTTAGTGGGGATGTTCTCAGCTCTGTGCTAGTGGGGATGTTCTCAGCTCTGTGCTAGTGGGGATGTTCTCAGCTCTGTGTTAGTGGGGATATTCTCGGCTCTGTGTTAGTGGGATGTTCTCGGCTCTGTGTTAGTGGGGATGTTCTCGGCTCTGTGTTAGTGGGGATGTTCTCGGCTCTGTGCTAGTGGGGATGTTCTCGGCTCTGGTTAGTGGATTTCTCGGCTCTGTGCTATTGGGGATGTTCTCGCTCTGTGCTAGTGGGGAGGTTCTCAGCTCTGTGTAGTGGGGATGTTCATCTGTGCTAGTGGGATGTTCTCAGCTCTGTGTTTAGTGGGATGTTTCTCAGCTCTGTGCTAGTGGGGATGTTCTCAGCTCTGTGCTAGTGGGGTGTTCTCAGTCTGTGCTAGTGGGGATGTTCTCAGCTCTGTGCTAGTGGGGATGTTTCTCAGCTCTGTGTTAGTGGGGATGTTCGCGCTCTGTGCTAGTGGGATTGTCTCAGCTCTGTGCTAGTGGGATGTTCTCAGCTATGTGTTAGTGGGGATTTCTCACTCTGTGTTAGTGGGATGTTCTCAGCTCGTGCTAGTGGGGATGTTCTCGGCTCTGTGCTAGTGGGGATGTTCTCGCTCTTGTTAGTGGGATGTTCTCGCTCTGTGCTAGTGGGGATGTTCTCTCGGCTCGTGCTTGGGGATGTTCTCGGCTCTGTGCTAGTGGGGATGTTCTCGGCTCTGTGCTAGTGGGATGTTTCTCGCTCTGTGCTAGTGGGGATGTTCTCAGCTCTGTGCTAGTGGGGATGTTCTCAGCTCTGTGCTAGTGGGGATGTTCTCAGCTCTGTGCTAGTGGGGATGTTCTCAGCTCTGTGCTAGTGGGGATGTTCTCGGCTCTGTGCTAGTGGGGATGTTCTCAGCTCTGTGCTAGTGGGGATGTTCTCAGCTCTGTGTCTAGTGGGATGTTCTCGGCTCTGTGCTAGTGGGATGTTCTCAGCTCTGTGTTAGTGGGATGTTCTCGCTCTGTGCTAGTGGGATGTTCTCTGGCTCTGTGCTAGTGGGGATGTTCTCAGCTCTGTGCTAGTGGGTGTTCTCACTCTCTGTGCTATGGGGATGTTCTCAGCTCTGTGCTAGTGGGGATTTCTCGGCTCTGTGCTAGTGGGGATGTTCTCAGCTCTGTGTTAGTGGGATGTTCTCAGCTCTGTGCTAGTGGGGATGTTCTCAGCTCTGTGCTAGTGGGGATGTTCTCAGCTATGTGTTAGTGGGGGTGTCTCAGCTCTGTGTTAGTGGGGATGTTCTCAGCTCTGTGCTAGTGGGATGTTCTCAGCTCTGTGTTAGTGGGGATGTTCTCAGCTATGTGTTAGTGGGGATGTTCTCAGCTCTGTGTTAGTGGGGATGTTCTCGGCTCTGTGTTAGTGGGATGTTCTCAGCTCTGTGTTAGTGGGGATGTTCTCAGCTCTGTGTTAGTGGGGATGTTCTCAGCTCTGTGCTAGTGGGGATGTTCTCAGCTCTGTGTTAGTGGGATGTTCTCAGCTCTGTGCTAGTGGGGATGTTCTCAGCTCTGTGTTGCAGGGTTCTGATGACCCCCAGCTTGTGATCTAAAGGGTGGTGGGAGTCAAACATCAAATACTGATCTGTGTGTGTTGGTTTTCTGTAACCCTCTACTTCCAGTTTACCATTCTCCCTGACTTCTACCAAGCAGCCCAAGAAAGCCAGTGTGTTGTTTTGTATCTTCCCTTTGAATTTAATGTTTGGTCCACCGCATTAATGGTGTTCTGTGAAAGCTTGTACTTCCTTCTGGTGGATTTTAACCCAGGTGTCATCAACATATCTGAACCAGTGGCTGGGTGCTATGCCCTTAAAGGTATTACGCGCCTGTGTTTCTACCTCCTCCATGTAAAGGTCACAATGGGTGACACTGGAGATCCCATAGCACATCCATGTTTTTTCTTATAGAACGTTTCCCTGTATATGAAATAGGTGGTATTTAGTAGGGAACACACTGGACTACTGCGTTAAGTTTTGTTCTGCTGGAAAGGGTGTTCAGGCTGTTCAGCCTCTGTGCTGCGTATCCATGTGGGATGTGACATCATAGGACATTGTAGTTTCTTCTGTGTCTAGAACTTTCGGATCTTTTACTTTAGACATTAAAGTATATTTTGTTAGTATAATGACCCTCCAATATCTGCTGTAGGTCATTTTATTTGAAAGGGAAATATGAGTCTAACCATAAGAGCAATTCCATTTTCTAGAAGTGTAGAATTCTGAGTCTAAGCCGACAATATTACGTCCTTACAGGCTCAGGCACTTTTTACTGATTTCCACCACTTGTCTTGGCAATTACCATGTTAACAATGGGCAATTTGATTTCTTGACCTCAGACCTTCTCTGCACAGCCGTGGAAATATAAAGCAACGAGCTTCTTCAATCAGCTGTAGAGAGAATCTTATTGTAAGATGATATAACGTGAATATGGAATCTCATCTCTGAAATGGGTCGTTCCATGAGATGGACCAACTCTCATCATTTAATGTCAAAGATTTGATATTTTTGGTTGCTTGTAACTTTCTCCCTTTCTAAACGGCTCGGCCAAATGTAAAGGTTTGTTAGTTGTGAATTCATAGACAGAAAGCCCTTTAACCCATTTAAAGAGATTTACTTGCTCTGGGCAAATCTCCTGTAGCTCATTTACCAGAGGGTGTGCGGCTCTAGGTGAATCTCATCAGCTGGGGTTAAATACTTAAGTGCGCACAGTCTCAGAGCCTCTGGCAAATAGGCGTCTGCTGCCCAAGTTTCCTGCAACTCTGCCAATGACCCTGATTGCAACAACATGAAAACTGGAATTGTGCTTTCTATGTTCCCTGCCACTAAACAACTGATTTGCCAATATCAGAAATCTGCTTGGATAAAGAGATTTTCACTTCGGTTTCCTTTTTGATTCCATTATTGGGTCGTTGGGGGTGATAATGGAAACCAACCAGCAAAATCAGTGTTACTCAAAGTATTATTGGGTTAGAACAGGTCTAACGCTGGTTTATTTAGATTGTCAGTGGCATTAAGATCCATTGGTCTCTCTGGTCCATTGGTTTGAAGCCATTTTGTCGATTCAGATGTATGCGTCATTGATGATGTTCCTCTTCTCTTCTGGTTTAGTAACATCGTAACTAACACAGCTGTTTATCATTCTATTCATCTTGACTAACACACCAGTCTTCATGTGGGTTTAATGCCCTTTTCTGTGTCTTGTATTGCAACAAACATGTTTTGGAATTATAGCCAAATTCAGAGCATAAAACAGTCGTGTTTACCACCCACCGCAGAGGTAACATGAGGGGTTAAACTTGCTCTAACCTATTGAAGAGCAGTAAGTGCAAGTTAATCCCCTTACTTTAGAGATTTACCCACAGGCCTAATCGGTATTGAATTGAGTGATTGTGGCTCTGGGTAAATCTCGCCCACAATGTTTTCCCACAGTGGGAGACGGGACACACATTTTGCAAAGTTTATTTGGGTTTGAAGGTAAGAGCAGGATTATCCACAAGACAACCCTACGCGACTGCCTAGGGCCCAGGAAACTTCTGGGGGCCCAGCTTCAGAAGCAGTAACAAAATTACAGTCTATTCAATATATGTAGGGGCCCCTAAATGATGGTCCTGCCTAGGGCACCATACGATCTTAATCCATCTCTGTTGAAGGGTTTTTATCTTTCTTGGGGTCTGACAGTAAGTGCCCAATGTAAGGCCACATACCTAACCTTATACTTACAGAGAGACTCAATAAGTTCTTATCGTTAAAAATTGGTGCTAATTTTGCCCCAACCAATCAGATCTTATTTAACATTTGAAAGCTAACATCTGATTGGTTGGTGCAAAATTTGCACCATTTTTAACAATAAGAAACTTTTATTGAATAACCCTCCTAGTATTGCATCAGGACTGTGTGTGGCCACATCTGAAGAACATCACAGATCTAATCCAATGAGATAAGTCTGTGGTCTGCACGAGATTGGAACTGTTTGTACATCCCTTTCATAATTAACACCACCAAATGATGAGATCAATTTCATGTATTGAAAGGTCTTTGCAGACCACTGGGCCACTGACGGCTTTTTTAGTCTCATAGTTAATTCCTTTGCAGCGATGTACTGAGTAGCCTTATGGTAGTTGTGGCGGTGGCTAAAAGAGGGTTGGGCAACCAATGCACTAAGCCAATAGCGTCCCTTTAAGACATTATCTAATGCCATCATGTATATAGTCTTATATATATCTACTGCCAAATGTATAGAGAGAAGCTATTGGCTTGATGCATTGAATTCTGGGGGCAAATACAGTCTGTTTTTACAGGAACAGACAAACTTTATCTGAGCTCAATGAGCTACTTTAATTGATGCCAGGTTATTACTAACTACTGTGTTACTTTAATTGATGCCAGGTTATTACTAACTACTGTGTTACTTTAATTGATGCCAGGTTATTACTAACTACTGTGTTACTTTAATTGATGCCAGGTTATTACTAACTACTGTGTTACTTTAATTGATGCCAGGTTATTACTAACTACTGTGTTACTTTAATTGATGCCAGGTTATTACTAACTACTGTGTTACTTTAATTGATGCCAGGTTATTACTAACTACTGTGTTACTTTAATTGATGCCAGGTTATTACTAACTACTGTGTTACTTTAATTGATGCCAGGTATTTCTAAACTACTGTGTTACTTTAATTGATGCCAGGTTATTACTAACTACTGTGTTACTTTAATGATGCCAGGTTATTACTACACTGTGTACTTTAATTGATGCCAGGTTATTACTAACTACTGTGTTACTTAATTGATGCCAGGTTATTACTAACACTGTGTACTTTAATTGATGCCAGGTTATTACTAACTACTGTGTTACTTTAATTGATGCCAGTATTACTAAATACTGTTACTTTAATTGATGCCAGGTTATACTAACTACTGTGTTACTTTAATTGATGCCAGGTTATTACTTAACTACTGTGTTACTTAATTGAGTGCAGGTTATACTAACTACTGTTACTTTAATTGATGCCAGGTTATTACTAACTACTGTATTACTTTAATGATGCCCGGTTATACTAATTACGTGTACTTAATTGATGCCAGGTTGTTACTAGCTACTGTGTTACTTTAATTGATGCCAGGATATTACTAACTACTGTGTTACTTTAATTGATGCCAGGTTATTACTAAATATGTATGAGATGAGCCTGAAGGGGATTGTATGAAGGGGTCTACACACTAATGCAATTTAACGTCTCTTATTTGTTTTTTGCTTCCTTTACAGAACACGGTATCCTGGGTTTAGGTGGGAGGGGATTCACCCATGGCTCAGACCCCCCAACCATATCCTGGACCACCAAACAGAAAGGAAAATGTGTATAATTGTGGGGGGGCAGTGACTGGATTGTTGGGGGGCAGTGACTGGATTGTTGGGGGGCAGTGACTGGATTGTGGGGGGGCAGTGACTGGATTGTGGGGGGGCAGTGACTGGATTGTTGGGGGGCAGTGACTGGATTGTTGGGGGGCAGTGACTGGATTGTTGGGGGGCAGTGACTGGATTGTTGGGGGCAGTGACTGGATTGTTGGGGGGCAGTGACTGGATTGTTTTTGGGTGCAGTAGAATAATTTCAGGTTGTATTTTTGCAGTCAAAGTAATAAATCCATTTAAACAATACATAGCCTTTCTTTTTATTTCTTTCTTTTTCTTTCTTTCTTTTTCTCTTTCTTTCTTTCTTTCTTTCTTTCTCTTTCTTTTTCTCTTTCTTTCTTTCTTTCTTTTTCAGCCACTTTTTTGCAACCCTTAAAATAAACCTTAATAAATGCTCTGCTAGTTAGGAAGGTTTGGCTAATTGTTCCTTAAACATCTTACAGAAAGTATTGATATTGCATTTTTGTTTCTAAATAAGATCTTTTATATTCAGAGCTACAATGTTATTGCATGGGACCCACAGAGAATTGTTATAGATCATATTAACTGAGGTTTTGCGTTCTACTTACTGTCCCCTGGAGAATCGATATTTGCAGTCAGCTGAAATAGAAAGGTTTGAACTGGAATTGATTTTACAACATTAATTTGAAACAGTCTTTCCCCTCCAAACTCTTTAGTTGATTAGAGAAAATATATTCCACTTTAATCCATCATTTACCATGTCTGGACGGAGCATTGGACGACTCAACAGGAATGGACCTGTGAAAAGATCAAAACTTGTGTTTTCAAGACATTTTCACTGCACTACAGCAATTGGTCGGCTTCTCTGTGCACAAAGACAACTAATTCCCACCTTGGATTGTTACTTGTGGTTTAGGGAGAAATAAATATATTCAATACATGTAAATGCTCCTTTACTGAAATGATCTACTTGACTTCATATGATGGATGGCGTGATATTAAGCAGACAAGGGGATTTATTTTTATACCATTAAATACATTTTTATTCGATATATTTTAATTTGTTTTGAGAATATATCTTTTTTTTTACATCATTTATTTATAGGAGGAGCTATTTTCACTATAATTTTTTTTTTTTTGTCGTAATTATAAAATGGCAAAATTTTGTTGCATTCATTTTCGCCAAGGAAAAATAAATCGTAAAATCACCAAAAATCAAGCGTTGGAAAATCTTGCAAAAATAATCTAACGCCAAAGGGCAATTTTTTTCTTAAACCACCAGGAATTTTTTTTAATGATTTTAAGAACGAACCGTTCTATGGGGAATTATGAAACAAAGGTTGATTTTTCAAAACTATTTCCAGACAAGAAAATACCCATGGAAATTGTCTCAACAGAGGTAAGGGGAGATTTACTAACCAAATTTTTAAGAAAAATCCAATTTTTGGCTTTAAAAAAAAAACAAAACAAAAAACTATTTTAGATTTCAGAAGATTTAACATCAAGAAATGTGTTTTTACAAAATGTGGTAAAAGTGTTTCTTAAAGGACAACTATATTGTAAACATTTACCTTTTGGAAATGAAAAGTACCTGGGACAGGGAGGTAGAATTAAAAATTCCCACCTCCCAACATTGTGTCATTGAGGAGTTACAGCACATACATTTGTCATCTGCCAGGTTAGTGCCCTGGGCCTTCCTGTATTAAAGATAGTACTGAAGCATTCAGGAAGCCTGGCAGAATCAGTTTTCTTTGTGCTGCAACTCCTCATAGAAATTATATTGGGAAGTAGAAAGGACCAAGCCTACCTCCCTGCCCCAAGTACTTTTAATTATAACTGTTTTATACACAGTATAGTTCTCCTTTCTAGGGAGGGAAATCTATTTGTAATAGATATATTCGTAAGATACTTAATGATAAGTTTTCCCCATTTCTGGCAAAGTTTTCCACCTCCTCCCTCTGCTCCATGAGCTTTTTACAAGTTTGAGTATGTGCAAAGAAGGCAGCTCATTGGCTGTGATACCAGGAGTACCAGCCTTGATTGACTGCATGGAGGGAGGAGCAGGGGCCCAGGCCCCCCTGCGAGATTGGAGGCCGGCCCCCTGACCCCCTCCTCACTCCACGATCAGCCATTTTTAAACAATTGATTGTGTGTATGAAGGAAACATTTACGTGATCGGACCCGAACTTCCAGAACCAAAGCAGAAGTTCAGGTCAGGTCTTTTAAACAGCTAATCGCATGTATGTTTCCTTCATACGCGTGATCAGCTGTTTAAAAATTGCTGGTTGCTGCAGAGATTGTGGGCTTGTGGCCCTACTACCATGCGGGCCCCACGCGGTTGCCGGGGTGGTAGTTAGTTACACCACTGAGGAGGAGTCTCCTTACTCTGCCACAATGGGGGCAAAAATGATCTTTAAATATCTGGTTGGTAATGAATGTAATAATGTGCGGCATATATCAGTTGCCCTTTAATTTGCAATGATCGATCCGATGTTACCTTTTTACAAGTCTACTATAGGTAGAACAGATGTGATGACATCTGATTGGCTACTTATAAATAAGCCTCTATGCTGCAGTGGAATAAAATCTGGCTCGTGTTTACAATCTCTGCCAATGTGATTTTATTACTGTTCAGTCTCCGTACCAAAACACTTTCTAGCCAGACTTTCGGACTCAATTACTGTTTCCCTAGATCTCAGTTTCATGCTTCAACCTCATAATCCCAACTCTAAATAAATTTGAGCTTCATATAAGGGTTTGCACGAGGAGCTTAATCTCAGATTCTACAGCAGAAAGTAAAATATTTTCTGATTCACTTTCATTAAATTGCCTTTCATACAATCCAAAGAGCAAATTGTCTGCTCCAATTCCGTCTAAATCAGCAATATGCCGTGTGAAACTCCCTTCCAGTTGCTATTATAGTTATTGTGATGCGTTGGAATATTGGGAATCAGCCAGCACATCATTGTCAAGCAAAATATCCCACATTTACTATTGACATTGCAGAAAGGGTATGACTGCCACAAAACAGAAACTCCATCAAATGGCAAGAGCTTCAAGAGTGGCTGGATAAGTAATTCAAACATACTGAGAATTCTTGGAATTAATACCTACACGGGGAGATATAATAGAGCTCGATATGGGGGGAAATGAAGTTAAACCCACACTTCCCAATATAATGTTGGGTTATCGTGGGTTTTGTGTTAACATACATAGTGTGGAAACGAACACCTTTAAAGGGCAAATCCACCTCACAACAAAAGAACAGACATTTAATTATTTTAAGCTGGCTCCTCCTTCCATGCAGTCAATCAATGCTGTGACGGCTGGCATTACAACCGATGATTGACATGCTAAAGTCTATACAAAACCTTATTGAGCAGGGGGAAGAGGCAGAAGAGAATTTATCATAAACGGACAATTTAGCAATATACAAGGCGATTCAATAAAAGTTTTTATCGCTTAAAATGGTGCTAACTTTGCCCAAACCAATCAGATCTTATTAAACATTTAAAAGCTAACATCTGATTGGTTGGGGCAAAACTAGCACCATTTTAAACGATAAATCGAAAAATTCCGATCGATTGTGCGGTTTACTATGTAACTGTTATACAGACATTGTGGGTAGGGTATAAAGGTTGGACTAGATGGACGTATGTCTTTATACAACCTCCAATACTATGTTACTATGTAACTGTTATACAGACATTATGGGTAGGGTATAAAGGTTGGACTAGATGGACGTATGTCTTTATACAAAACATTCCAATACTATGTACTATAACGTTATACAGACATTATGGGGTAGGGTATAAAGGGTGGACTAGATGGAGTATGTCTTTATACAACCTCCAATATATGTACTATGTAACTGTTATACAGACATAGGGTAGGGTATAAAGGTTTGACTAGATGGACGTAGTATCTTTATACAAACTCCAATAATGTTACGTATAACTGTTAGACAGACATTATGGGTAGAGTATAAAGGTTGGACTAGATGGACGTATGTCTTTATACAACCTCCAATACTAATTTACATAGTAACTGTTAGACAGACATTATGGGTAGGGTATATAGATTGGACTAGATGGACGTATGTCTTTATACAACCTCCAATACTATGTTACTATGTAAGTGTTAGACACATTATGGGTAGGATATAAAGGTTGGACTAGATGGACGTATTTCTGTATACAACCTCCAATACTTTGTTACTATGTAACACTTTGACAGACATTATGGGTAGGGTATAAAGGTTGGACTAGATGGACGTATGTCTTTACACAGCCTCCAATATTATCTTACTATGTAACTGTTAGACAGACATTATGGGTAGTTTATAAAGGTTGGACTAGATGGACGTATGTCTTTATATAACCTCCAATACTATGTTACTATGTAACTGTTTTACAGACATTATGGGTAGGGTATAAAGGTTGGACTAGGTGGATGAATGTCTTTATACAACCTTCAATTCCAATAGCTGCCAATGTTCCCGAAAATCTCCTAGGTACACATTCCACGCAACATGCTTACGTATTTTCTCATTCATCCAGGTCACGGTATATCTGTAATACTCATCCATTCAGGTCACAGCATATCTGTAATATTCATTCATCCAGATCACGACATATCTGTAATATTCATCCATCCAGGTCACGGTATATCTGTAATAATTATCCATCCAGGTCACAGTTTATCTGTAATATTCATTCATCCAGGTCATGGTATATCTGTAATATTCATCCATGACATACGTCTTTATACAACCTCCAATACTTGTTAATATGAACTGTTATACAGATATTTATGGTGTAGGTATATAAAGGTTGTGGACTAGATGGACATACGGCTTTATACAACTCCATAATATGTTACTATGTAAACGTTATACAGAACATTGTGGGGAGGGGATAAGGTTGCACTAGATGGACGTATGTCTTTATACAAACCTCAATACTATGTAACTATGTAGTGTTATACAGACATTATGGGTAGGAGTTATAAAGGTTGGACTATAGACTAGATGACGTATTGTCTTATACATCCTCTGATACTTGTTACTATATAAACTGTTATCAGGCATTCATGGGTGCGGTATAAAGGTTGGACTAAGATGGTCATATGCCGTTATACACCTCCAATACTATGTTACTATGTAACTGTTTATACAGCTTATGGGTAGGGTATAGGTTGGACTAGATGGACATAACGTCTTTATACAACCTTCCAATACTATGTACTATGTACTGTTATACAGACATTTATGCGGTAGGGTATAAAGGTTGACTAGATGGACATAGTCTTTTTATACAACCTCCACTACTATGTTTACTATGTAACTGTTATACAGGAACAATTCTGTGGTATTCAATAGATCAACGAGACTTGAAATGTAGTTCTTGAAGACGTTTCGTAGTCATCCGACTGGCTCTCAATTCAGAATGATGTACAGAATCTGTTGGCAATTCTGTATCGTCTTCAAGAAACTTACATTTCAAGTCAGTTGATCTATTGAATACAACAGAAACCAGGCAGAGGAATGAGAACCTTCACAAGCATGTTATACAGACATAGGGTAGGGTATAAAGGTTCGGACTAGAGGACTACGTCTTATACAACCTCCAATACTATGTTACTATATAAACTGATTATACAGACATTGTGGGTAGGGTATAAAGGTTGGACTAGCGGACGTATTGTCTTTATTCAAACCTCCAAGATATGTTACTATTGTAATGTTATAAAGCATTCTGGGTAGAGTATAAAAGGTTGGACTAGATGGACAATGTCTTATACATCCTCTGAACTATGTTTACTATGATAACTGTTTATACAGGCCATTATGGGATAGGGTATTTATAAGATTGGGGACTAGATGGTCGTTATGCCTTATACAACTCCAATATTATGTTACTATGAACTGTTATACGACATTATGGGGTAGGGTAATAAAAAGTTGGACTAGATGGAACATACGTCTTTCTACACCTCCACTGACTATGTTACTATGTAACTGTTGGACAGACATTAGGGTTTAGGGTATAAAGGTTGTACTAGATGGTCATATGCCTTGCTATACGACTCCAGTACTATGTACTATGTATCTGTTGTATTTAATTATATCAATGGAAGTTTAGTTCGTGAAACATTTCGCTAGTCATCCAACCTGCTTTTTCAGATTCAGGAAATGACTTGTTTTCAAGACCGTGGCAATTATGTACCCTGGAAAAATCTCAATTTAGCATATCACAGCCAAGTGTTAGGGTTCGTGGATTGGATGTTGCTTAAGGAGGTGTTATTGGAACGCCCAGAGTGAGTAAGGTGTCAAAAAAACAGTATTGTACATGGCAGACAGTTGGGTTGATTCGGACCCCCCCCTCTCCTCTATTAAGACTTGTTTTCTTATTTTCCATAATAGCCCTTATGTATATTACACCTCTCTTGAACAAGTACGTCCTTTGACAACATGTTAACATTACAATCCTTCAAAGGTAGTTTTGAAACCTCTAAAGTCCAACCTTATACCTATCTTATGTTTAGACAGGACTTATGGGAATATATAAAGGTTGACTTAGATAGGGCGTTTTATTTCTTTTACAAACCTTTCTATACGATTGTACATGTAACTGTATACAGCATTACGGTAGGGTATAATAAAGGTTGGGACTAGCTGGACGTAGTCTTTATACAACCTCCAATACTTATTTTTTACTATGTAACTGTTATACAGACATTATAGGTAGGGTATTATAAAGGTAGACTAGTAAAGGACGTATGTCTTTATACAACCTTCACCAATCTATGTACTATGTAAATGTTGGACAGGACATTTTGGGTAGGGTACAAGGTTGGATTAGATAGTCAGATGCCTCTATAACTACCTTCCTTACTATGTTACTATGTAACTGTTATATCAGAACATTATGGGGTAAAGTATATAAAGGCTTGATTAGTCAGTTCGTATGTCTTTTTATACAACCTCCAATACTATGTTACTATGTAAACCTGTTATACAGACATATGGGGTAGGTTATAAAGCGTTGGACTAATGGACATACGCTTTATACAACCTCAAATACTATTTACATGTAAATGTTATACAGACCCCCCCCCCAGTTATGGGTTAGGGTATAAAAGTTGGACTGATGGGACATACGTCTTTATACAACCTCTAATACTATGTTACTATGTAAACTGTTATACAGACCTTATGGTAGGGTATAAAGGTTTGGATTAGATGGACATCTCTTTATACAACCTCAATACTATGTTACTAGTAACTGTTTTTATACAGACATTGTGGGTAGGGTATAAGGGTTGGACTTAGATGGACGTTTATGTCTTTAACAACTCCAATTACTATGTTGTTTTACTATGTAACTGTTATACAGACCATTATGGGTAGTAGTATACAAAGGTTGGAACCTAGAGGACCGTATGTAGTTTTATAATCCATCCGATACGATGTACTATTATAACTGTTATACAGGAATATGGGTAGGGTAATAAAGTTGGGCTAGATGGACAAACGTCTATTTATACAACCTCCAGAACTATGTTACTATATGACGTGTTATTTAATTACAGGACAATATGGTTAGGGTGATAAAGTTTGGAATCAGAGATTGCGCTGACGTTTTATAACAACTCCAATGACTTGTTAACATTGTAAACTGTTATTTCAGACATTATTGGTATAGAGTTATAAGATTGGCTAGATGGCGAGTGCTTTACTACAACCTCCAATACTATGTTACTATTGTAAATTCTATACCGACATTATGGGTAGGATATAAAGGTTGGACTAGATGGAATATGTCCTTTATTACAACCTCCAATTACTATGTTACTATGTAACTATTACCTCCACAGAACTTATGGGTAGGGCTATAAAGGTCTTACTAGATTGGTCATACGCCTCTTACGACATCCACATACTATGTTACTATGGTATGTTGTATCAAAATATCAACGTGAAGTTTTAGTTCTTGAAGACGTTTCGGCTTAAGTCATCTGATGGCCTGTTTATATATCAGAATGACGTTGTACAAGAATTGTGGTCAAATTATGTACCCTGGAAAATTCCCAATTAGCACTATCACAGCCAGTGAGTGTTAAGGGGCGTGATTGGGTAGTGGCCTAAGACGGTGTTAGGAAACCCAGGCGTAAGGTGTTCAAAACGCCAGTTTACATGGCCAGACAGTTGGTGTTACGAAACCCCCCCCCCACCTCTATTAGACTGTGGTTCTTTTTTCACCATATAATAGCCTCCTTAACACCTCTCTTGAACCAGGTCACGTTCCTTTGCCAATATGTTAACATTACAATCTTCAAAGGGTTGTTGAAACCTAAAGTCCACCTTTATACCTTCATCCATTATGTAGGACGAGACATTATGGGTAAGCGTAATTAAACGGTTCTCGCGGACTAGAATAGGCGTTATGTCTTTATAAAACCTAACATACTATGTACTGGTACGGTGTTCATAGCCATTATGGGTAGGGTTTATAAAGGTTTGGACGACGCTGGACGTATGTCTTTATAACACCTCCATACTAGTGTAACTATGTAACTGTTACCGCATTATAGGTAGGGTATAAAGGTTGACTAAATGATTCCTATGTCTCTAGTAAATCCTCCCAATAATATGTTTACTATGTAGCTGTTAAGACAGACATTAGGGGTAGAAGGAGTTTAAAGGTTGTGACTAGTGGAGAACGTATGTCTTATACAACCTCCAATACTAATTTACATAGTAACTGTTAGACAACATTATGGGTAGGGTACTATAGATTGGACTAGAGACGTATGTCTTTATACAACTCCAATACTATGGTTATAGGTTAAATCTGTTTGACAGACATTATGTGGTAGAGTGTAAGTAAAGGTTGGACTAGATGGATACGTATGTCTTTTATACATCCTACAATACTTATGTTACTGTATAAATGTGATACAGAATTTTTTATGGGGTAGGCTTATTGTGCTTTTATTGGTTAGTTGTGAGGGTATTTTTTTTTAATATAGGTAGGGTAGTTTATTAGGCATTGTTTGTAGGGTATAAAAGGGTTGGGAGGACAAGCTGGACAATGTATTATACAACCTCCAATCATGTTACGATGTAACTGTTATGCAGAAATTATGGTTAGGGGTATGTATAAAGTGTTGGATTAGTATGGTCATTTGACTCTATACAACCTCCATTACTATGTTTACTATGTAACTGAGACAGACATTATTGGGTCAAGGAAAAGGTTCACTTACATCAGCTGGCATTATTGGCTTTATACAACCTCCAATACTATTTTTACTATTGTAACTGTTATACAGAACCATATAGGTAGGGTATAAAGGGTTAAGGGACTAAGATGGACGTATGTCTTGATACACATACCGTCCAGATTACATGTTATATGTAACGTTATACAGGACATTATGTGGGTAAGTAATAAAGGTTGACTAGGTTAGAGTCGTATGTCTTTATACAACCTCCAAATTGTATACTTGTTACTATGTAACTGTTTATCAGACATTGAATGGGTAATAGTATAAAGGTTTTGGATAGGTAGTAGTAGTCTTTATAACACCTCCAATTACTATTGTTACTAATTGTAACTCTATTTAACAGACATTATGGGTGGGTGTATTAAAAAATTGACTATCTCTAGATGGACATATGTCTTTATACAACCACCAATCTTGTAACTATGTAACTTTTAGGCAGGACATTATAGGTAGGGTATAAAAAATAATATTTATTATATGTAACTGTTGACAGCCTTATAGGTAGGGTATAAATATAAAGGTGTGGTACTTAGAGGAATTGTGTCTTTATATAACCTGTTCAATACTATGTTACGATGAACTGTTGGACAGACATTATGGGTTAGGGTTATGATTATAAAGGTGACTAGATGGTTTTATGTCTTTATACAACCTCTGTTATATGTTACTATATACTGTTATACAGAAATTATGGGTTATAGATATAAAAAAAATATGATATATGTAACTTTAGAACAGACATATAGGTATGGTATTATAATAGGTTGGGTGCACTTAGATGGGAATGTGTGTCTTTATATAACCTCCAATACTTATGTTACTATGTAACGTTGGACAGACATTAGGGTAGCGGTATAAAGGTTGGGATTACTAGAGCGGTCGTTGGCCTCTATAAGCCTTCCAATACATGTTACTATGTTAACTTTAGAAGACATATCGGTAGGCTAGTACTGGTTGGACTAAGATGGAAGATGTCTTTAGACAACCTCAATTTTTTTGTTTTTTTGTTGTTTAAACCCTATGGTACTATGTAACTGTATACAGACATTATGGTAAAGTTTTATAAGGTTGATAAGGTAGTCGTATGTCTTTTTTCCAACCTCCATACATGTTTACTATGGTACTGTTTTATACAGAATTTATGGGTAAAGTATAAAGGTTTGACTAGGTCGTCGTATGTACTTTGATACAACCTCCAATACTATGTTACTATGTAAACTGTTATGCAGACATATGGGTAGGGTATAAAGGTGGGACACTAGATGGACAACGTCTTATACACCTCAATACTTATGTTACTATTTGAACTGTTATACAGAATTATGGGTAGCGTAGCGGTCTATAAGGTTGGATAGATGGACATACGTCTTTATACAACTCCGATACTATGTTTAAGTAACTGTAATACAGATATTATGGGTAAGGTATAAAGGTTGGACTAGATGGGACATACGTCTTTATACAACCTCCAATAATATGTTACTATGTAACGTTATACAGACATTGGGGTAGGTATATAAAGGTTGTTGGGACTAGATGGACGTTAGTCTTTATACAAACCTCCATACTATGTAACTATAAGTGTTATACCAGACATTATGGGTAGTAGTATAATAAAGGTTTGTGGACTAGAGGACGTAGTCTTTATAATCCTCTGAAACTATGTTTACTATATAAACTGTTATACAGGCATTATGGTGGGTATAAAGTTGGACTAGATGGTCATTATGCCTTATACAACCTCCAATACTATGTTACGATGTAACTGTATACAGGACATTTATGGGTTAGGTATAAAGGGGGACTAGAGGGACATACGTCTTTATACAACCTCCAATTACTATGTTACTATGTAACTGTTATACAGACATATGGGTAGGGTATAAAAGGTGGGGACTAGGATTGACATACGTTCTTGATTACAACCTCCAATACTTGTTACTAGTAACTGGATACAGACAGATTGTTGTATTCAATTAGATCAACTGGACTTGAAATGTAGTTCGTGAAGACGTTTCGCTAGTAATCCGACTGGCTTTCTCAATCAGAATGGACTTGTACAAGAATCTGTGGCAATTCTGTACGTCTTCAAGAACTACATTTCAAGTCCAGTTGATCTAATTGAAGTACAACAGATATATTACCAGGCCTGGATGAATGAAGACCTTCACAAGCCATGTTATAAGACATATGGGAGGGTATATAAAGGTTGGACTAGAAGGACAACGTCTTTTACAACCTCCAATATATGTTTACTATATACTCTGTGATCAGACATGTGGGTATAGTAGGGGTATTGTAAAGGTTGTTGGGACTAGATGGACGTATGTCTTATTCAACCTCAATACTATGTTACTATGTAATTGGTTGACAGACATTATGAGGTAGAGTATAAGGTTGGGACTAGATGGACATATTGTCTTTATTTAAATCTTCTGATACTTTATGTACTATATAACTGTTAACAGGCAGTATGGGTAGTGTTATAACGATTGGGACTAGATGGTCGTATTGCCTTTTAGACAACCTCCATATTATGTTTACTATGTAAATGTTATACAGACATTATGGGTTTAGGTAGGGTATAAAGGTTGGGACTAGATGGACCATACGTCTTTATACAACCTCCAATACGATGTACTATGTAACTGTGGACAGACATTATGGGTAGGGTATAAAGGTTGTACTAGATGGTATATTGCCTCTATTACGACCTCCAGTACTCTATGTTACTATGTATCCTGTTGTATTTAATTATATCAATATGGAAGTTTAGTTCTTGAAAGACATTTCGCTAGTCATCCACCTGCTTTCTATATCAGAATGGACTTGTTCAAGAATCTGTGGCAATTATGTACCATGGAAAAATCCAATATTAGAGTATCACAAGCCAAGTTGTTAGGGCGGTTGATTGGATAGTTGCTAAGAGGTGTTATGGAACGCCCAGAGTATAAGGTGTCAAACAGTATTGTACATGCAGACAGTTGGTTTGTCGACCCCCCCCTCCTCTATGTAAGGACTTGTGGTTTCTTTATTTTCCCATAAAATAGCCTCCTTAAACCTCTCTTGAACCGTCACGGTCTTTGCCAACATGTTAACATTTACAATCTTCAAAGTAGTTTGAAACCTAAAGTCCAACCTTTATACCTTATTCCATTATTGTTAGACAGACATTATGGGTAGTATATTAAAGGTTTGGACTAGATAGGCGTATTTCGTGTACAGAACCTGTTCTTATACTATGTTACTTATGTAACTGTTATACAGCCCTTACGGGTAGGGTAAAAGGTTGGAACTAGCTGGACGTATGTCTTATACAACCTCCAAATACTATATTTTACTATGTAAACTGTTATTTTATACAGAAACATGATAGGTAGGGTATCAAGGTAAGACCTAGAGGACGTATGTCTTTATACACCTCAATACTATGTTACTATGTACCTGTTGGACAGACCATTATGGTAGGGTACAAAGTTGGATTAGTAGTCATATGCCTCATACTACCTCCATTACTATGGTACTATTGTAACTTGTTATACAGACATTTGGGTAAAGTATATAGGTCTTGATTAGGTAGCGTATTGTCTTTATACAAACCTCCAATACTATGTACTATGTAACTGTTATCCAGACATTGGTAGGGATATAAAGGTTGGAACAGATGGAACATACGTTCTTTATACAACCTCCCAATACTATTTTACTATGTAACTGTTTTTATACAGACAGTATGGGTAGGGTATAAATAGGTTGGACTTAGATGGAACATACGTCTTTATACAACCTCTAATACTATGTTACTATGTAACTGTTATACAGACAGTCTGGGTTTTAGGGTTATAAGGTTGGATTAGAGGACATTTCGTCTTTATACAACCTCCAATACTATTTACTAGTAACTGTTTATACAGACAGTGTGGGGTAGGGTATAAAGGTTGCGACCTTAAAATTTTGGACGTTTGTCTTTTATACACCTCCAATACTATGTTACTATGTAACTGTATACAGAATTATGCGGGTAGAGTTATAAAGGTTGAACTAGATGACGTTAGGTCTTTAGAACATATCTGATTACTATGTTACTATAATAAAACTGGTTTTTATACAGGCATTATGGGTAGGGTATTAAAAGTTGGACTCGATGGACATACGTCTATATACAACTCCAATACTATGTACATGTAACTGTTATACAGCCATTATGGGTAGGGTATAAAGGTTGGACTAGATGGACATACGTCTTTATACAACCTACAATACTTTGTAATACTATGTAACTGTTATTACAGAAATAATGGTTTAGGGTTATAAGATTGGACAGATGGTCGTATTTGGCCTTTTATACAACCTCCATACTATGTATATGTAACTGTTATACAGACATTATGGGTTAGGATATAAAGGTTGTTGGACTAGATGGACATAGTCTTTATACAACCTCTCAATACTTGTTACTATGTTAACTATTATACCAGGACATTTTATGGGTTAGGGTATAGAAATGGTTGTACTAGATGGTCATATGCTTCTTTACGACACCTCCAATACCTATGTTACTATGTTATTCTGTTGTATTCAATTATATCAACTGGAAGTTTAGTTCGTGAAGACGTTTCGCTAGTCATTCTGACTGGCCCTTTTTATATTCAGAATGACTTGTACAAGAATCTGTGGCAATTATGTACCGGGAAAATCCCAATTAGCATTATCACAGCCAAGTGGTTAAAGGGCGCCGTGATTGGTATAGGATAGTGGCTCAGTAATGGTGTATAGGTAGGAACACCCAGGAGTAAAGGTGTCAAAACAGCATTTACAGGAGACAGTTGTGGTTGTCGAAACCCCTCCCCACCTCTATTAAGAACTTGCGTTCTTTATTTCACATAAATAGCCTCCTAAACCTCTCTCTGAACCAGTCACGTTGCCTTTGCCTAGTATTGTTACTATTACAATTGCAAAGGTTGTTTGAAAACCTAAAGTCCAACCTCCTTATACCTTATCCATTATGTTAGACAGACATTATGGTGAGCTATAAAAGGTTTGGGACTAGAAGGCGTTATGTCTTTATACAAACCTACGATACTATGTACTGTTGTAACTGTTCTACAGCCATTATGGGTAGGGTCTAAAGGTTTGGACTAGCTGGACGTATGTCTTTTTCTACAACCTACAATACTATGTAAACTATGTAATGTTATACAGCATTATAGGTCGGTATAAAGGTTGTACTAAATGATCCGATGTCTCTATACATCCTCCAAACTATGTTACATGTAGCTGTTAGACAGACATTATGGGAGAGTATAAAGGTTGGACGAGCGGGACGTAGTCTTTATACAACTCCAATACTAATTTACATAGTAACTGTTAGACAGACATTATGGGTAGGGTATATAGATTGGACTATAGGACGTATGTCTTTATACAACCCCAATAATATGTTACTATGTAACGTTAGACAGACCTTAGAGTAGAGTGTAAGGTGGGACTAATGGACGTATGTCTTTTTACATCCTCAATACATGTTACTAATAAGGTATACGACTTTATGGGTTAGGGTATAAAGGGTTGGACAAGATGGACATGTCTTTATACAAACCTCCAATACTATGTTACTTGTAACTGTTATTAACAGACCCTTAGGGTAGTATTTTAAAAAAATACATATTATAGATGTTAACTCTTAGACAGACATTATAGTATGGTATAAAGGTTGGACTAGAGAAATTGTGATGTTATCTAACCTCCAATACTATGTAACTATTAACTGTTGGGACAGACAGTATGGGGTAGGGTATTAAAAGGTTGGGACTAGATGGTTCGGATGCCTCTATACAACCTCCAATACTATGGTACTAGGTAACTTTTAGGGACTAGGACATTATCGGTAAGGCTATAAATGGTTGACTAGATGGGACGTTGGCTGTATACAAACTCAAGACTATGTTACTAGTAACTGTTATACAGACATTAGGGTTATAAAGTATAAAGGTTTGACTAGGTAGTCGTATGTCTTTTTACAACCTCCATATACTATGTTACTTATGTAACTGTTATACAGACATAGGGGAAAGTATAAAGGTTTGACTAGGTAGTCGTATTCTTTATACAAACCTCCAATACTATGTACTAGTAAGTTATGCAGACATTAGGTAGGGTATATTATAAAGGTTGGACCTAGATGGACATACGTCTTATACAACCTCAATACTATGTTACTATGTAAATGTTTTTATACAGACATCTATGGGTAGGGTATTAAAGGTTTGGACTAGATGGGCATAGTCTTATACAACCTCAAATACTATGTTACTATGTAACTGTCTTTATTACAGATATAGGATAAGGCTATAAAGGTTGGACTAGATCGACATTACGTCTTTATACACACCTCCCATAATATGTACGATGTAAATGTTATTTACCGAAATGGGGTAGGGGTATAAAGGTTGGACAGATGGAGTATGTCTTTATACAACCTCCAATACTATGCAACTATGTAAGTGTAGTGTTATACAGACCATTATGGGTAGGAGTATAAAGGTTTGACTAGATGGACGTATGTCTTTATACATCCCTCTGATACATGTTTTTTTTACTATATAACTGTTATACAGGCATTATGGGTATAGGGTATTTTAAAGGTTGGACTAGATGGTCATATGTGCCTTTAAAAACTTCCAATTACTAGTTACTATGTAAACGTTATACAGAAATTATGGGTGGGTATAAAGGTGGAATAGATGGACATACGTCTTAACAACCTCCAATACTATGTTACTATGTAACTGTTTATACAGACATTAGGTAGGGTATAAAAGGATTAGTGGACTAGATGGACATACGCTTTATACAACCTCCAAGACTATGTTACATGTAACTGGTATACAGACCATATCTGTTGATTCAATTAGATCACTGGACTTTGGGAAATGTAGTTCTGAAGACGTTTCGCTAGTCATCCGACTGGCTTATCCAATTCAGAATGACTTGTACAAGAATCCGCTGGCAATTATGTACGTCTTCAAAGAACTACATTTCCAATGTCCAGTTGTATGATATTGAATTACACAGATATGACCATGGCTGGATGTGGAATGAGAAACCTTCACAAAGCATGTTATACAGACATATGGGGTAGGGTATAAAGGTTGGGACTAGATGGAACATAGTGAATTGATACAACCTCCAATATTATGTTACAGTAACTGTTCTCACAGACAGTTATGTGGTAGGGTATAAAGGTTAGGACTAGATGGGACATTAAGTCTGTATACAACCTTCCAATACTATGTTACTATGTAACTGTTGGGACAGACAGATGGGTAGGGTATAAAAGGCTTGTACTAGATGGTCATATGCCTCTATACGCCTCCAGTACTATGTTACTATGTATCTGTTTGTATTTAATTATATCAACTGGAAGTTTAGTCTTGAAGACCATTCGCAGTCACCAACTGGCTCTTCATATTCAGAAATGACTTGTTCAAGAATTCGTGGCAATTATGTACCCTGGTAAAATCCCAATTAGCGTATCACAGCCCAAGTGTCTAAGGGCGTGATGGATAGTGCTAAGAGGTGTTATTGGAACGCCAGAGTAAGGTGTCTCAAACAGTATGTACAGGCAGACAGTTGTTGTTGTCGACCCCCCTCCTCTATTAAGACTTGGTTTCTTTATTCTTCCAATAAAAGGCCTCCTGAACACCTCTCGGAACAGTCACGTTTCCTTGCCAACATGTTAACATTACAATCTTCAAAGTGGTAGTTTTGAACCTACTAGAAGTCCAACCTTTATACACCTCCTATATTTGTTTATGTAACGTTACAGACATTATGGGTAGATATATAAAGGGTGGACTAGATAAGGTTATTCTTTTTACAAACCTCCTCATAACTATGTACTTAGATGTAAAAAAAACTGTTCATACCAGCCATTAGGGTAGGGTATAAAGGTTGGACTAGCTGGACGTATGTCTTTATACAACCACTCCCAATACTATGTTTACGTATGTGAAACTGTTATACAGGACCATATAGGATAGGGTATTTAAAGGTGAGACTAGATGGAACGTATGTTGTCTATACACCTCAATACTTATGGTACTATGTAATGTATGACAGACCTTATGGGTAGGGTATACAAAGGTCTGGATTAGATATCTGAGCTTATGCTCTTATAACTACTCCATACCTATGTTTACTATGGAACTGGCTTAACAGACATATGGGTTAAGTATAAAAGTGTGACTATAGTATCGTATTGTATTCTTTAGAAACCCAATACTATGTTACTAGTAATGTTAACAGAACATTATGGTTGGGTTATGGGTATAATAGTGGAGCTAGGATGGAGTTTCCATACGTCTTTATAAAACCTTCCCAATACTATGTTATATGTAAAATGGTATTTATTACAGCAGAGGGTTTAGGGTATAAAGGTGGCACTAGAGTGGATATTACGTTTATACAAACCTCTAATACTAGTGTATAGGTAACTGTTTATACAGACATTATGGTTAGGGGTATAAAGGTTGGATTTATTACATGGACTATGTGCTTTATAACACTCCCAATACTATGTTAATAGTGTATACTGTTATACAGACATTGTGGGTAGGGTATGAAAGGTGTGGGACTAGATTGGACGTATGTCGTTTATACAACCTCCAATCTATGTTACTATGTCAACTGTTTTAACAGACACTTATGGGTAGAGTATAAAGGTTTGGACTAGATGGACGTATGGTCTTTATACAACCTCCAATACTATGTTACCTGATAAATGTATACAGAGCATTAGGGTAGGGATATAAAGGTTGGACTAGATGGACATACGTCTATTTACAACCTCCAATACTATATTACGTATGTCAAACTGTTATACAGGACATTAGGGGTAGGAGTATAAAGGTGTGGACTAGATGGACGATACGTCTTATTACAACCTCCAATTACTTGTGTAACTATGTAAACTGTTATACAAAAGACATAATGGTAGGGTATTAAAAGGTTGGACTAGAGAGAGTCTTGCTTATACAACCTCCAATACTATGTTACTATGAACTGTTATGGAGGAGCATTTATGGGTAGGATATTAAAGGTTGGGACTAGATGGAAATTGTCTTTATACAACCTCCCATTACTAATGGACTAGATGGACGTATGTCTTTATACAACATCCAATACTATATTACTATGTAACTGTCATACAGACATTATGGGTAGGGTATAAAGGTTGGACTAGATGGACGTATGTCTTTATACAACCTCCAATACTATGTTACTATGTAACTGTTATACAGACATTATGGGTAGGGTATAAAGGTTGGACTAGATGAACTCCATCCAAAACTGAACTCAAACCCGAGTCGAGCTTTATGAGTTTGGATAAACTCGAACTATTCAAACTAGTTCGGGTACAAACTAGTTGTTAGTTTTTCAAAACTTGACACATCGTTGTGGCCACCAGCACCGGAGGTACCCCTGGAAGCCGCTAGGGTATTTCCTGGGGTTGGTGGCCTTAGAGGAGCTGGGGTCACCGGATGGAAGAAAGTAGACATCACCCATACATAGTTAGAACGCTGGGTACACAGTCAGAACGCTGGATACATAGTTAGAACGCTGGGTACACAGTCAGAACGCTGGGTACATAGTTAGAACGCTGGGTACAGTCAGAACACTGGGTACACAGTCAGAATGCTGGGTACACAGTCAGAACGAACGATGGGTACATAGTCCCCCCCCCCCCCAACCCCCCCCACCCCCCCCCCACCACCCCCCCCCCCCCCCCCCCCACCCCCCCCCCCCCACCCCCCCCCCCACCACCCCCCCCGACCGGTAGAAGACG